>JAJAGP010000904.1:0-30000 GCA_025084515.1 Ancistrus triradiatus | reverse complement strand
CACCAGATTTTCACACACTGTTGCTGGTATTTTGGCCCATTCCTCCATGCAGATCTCCTCTAGAGCAGTGATGTTTTGGGGCAACACGGACTTTCAACTCCCTCCACAAATTTTCTATGGGGTTGAGGTCTGGAGACTGGCTAGGCCACTCCAGGATCTTGAAATGCTTTTTACGGAGCCGCCACTTTGTTCCCCGAGCGGTGTGTTTGGGATCATTGTCATGCTGGAAGACCCAGCCACGTCCATCTTCAATGCTCTCACATGGCCCTGTTCATTCTTCCCTTAACATGGATCAGTCGTCCTGAAAACTAGCCCCAAAGCATGATGTTTCCACCCCCATGCTACACAGTAGGTATGGTGCAACTCGGCATTCTTCTTCCTCCAAACATGACGAGTTGAGTTTTTCCCAAAAAGTTCTATTTTGGTTTCATCTGACCACATGATATTCTTCCAATCCTTCTCTGGATCATCCATATGCTCTCTGGCAAACTTCAGACTGGCCTGGACATGTACTGGCTTAAGCAGGGGGACACGCCTGGCACTGCAGGATCCCTCTCGGCGTAGTGTGTTACTGATGGTAGCCTTTGTTACTTTGGTCCCAGCTTTCTGCCGGTCATTCATCAGGTCCCTCCGTGTAGTTCTGATATTTTTGCTTTTGGGATTTTGCGTGGGGCTCCAGATTGAGGGAGATTATCAATGGATTTGTATGTCTTCCGTTTTCTTACAATTGCTCCCACAGTTGATTTTATTCACACCAACCTGCTTGCCTGTTGTAGATTCACTCTTCCCAGCCTGGTCAGGTCTACAATTTTCTTCCTTGTGTCCTTCGACAGCTCTTTGGTCTTGGCAATGGTTGAGTTTGGAGTCTGACTGTTTGAGGCTGTGGACAGGTGTCTTTTATACAGATAACGAGGTCAAACAGGTGCCATTAATACAGGTAACGAGTGGAGGACAGAAGAGCTTCTTAAAGAAGTTGTTTCCGGTCTGAGAGAGCCAGAAATCTTGCTTGTTTGTGGGTGACCAAATACTTATTTTTCACCGTGATTTACAATTACATTTTTTAAAAATCTTACAATGTGATTTCCTGGATTTTTTTTTTTTCTCAAATTTTCTCTCATAGTCGAAGTGTACCTATGATGAAAATTATAGGCCTGTTTCACCTTTCTAAGTAGGAGACCTTGCACAATCAGTGGCTGACTAAATACTTTTTTGGCCCACTGTATGTTGTTTAGTTAGTTATAGCTGACTGGAACATACTATATAAAATCTCAAAAAATAGTGCAATGCAATTTGTTTACTGTGTTGCAGTGTCATGGCCTGCTCAACCCAGCCAAGCCGAACAGTTCTGTTACTAGTCAATGAATAGTTTGAAGTTCACAGTATTTAGTGTGATTGACTTCAGGTGGTCTCATAAGCGATTCTGTGCCGGTCAACCACACATGAACAGCACAGTGCTTTTACTGACTTTAAATCGTAATTCAGTTCAGGTCAGTTCATAATTCAAAGTTTCAGGGACTTGAGGGTTTGTTTAAGTGACATGTTTAATAGTTTGTTTGCTGACATGATGTGAAGGAAGCGTTATAGGTTTTGGCTGTGTTTTGAGTGCTACTTAGCTAGTCAAATAGATAGTTTTCCTAAATACCGCATTGTTGATTGATGGTCTAGGGACACTACTAAGGAGTAAGTGATTAATTTTGAACACAACGATGTCTCCGGCATGGAAGCTTTTGCAGCATGCTGTTTGGATTACATACATGGGGAAAATAAGCCGTTAAGGACCAACTCTGGAAACGATTGGAATAATGGAATACTTTTCAAATATTATCCCATACTTTATAAAGGGATTTTTATTCAAAATGTGCTGCACTTCGTCCAATTACACAGGAGTAATTACAGTCTTACATTTACATTTAGCAGACGCCCTTATCCAGAGCAACTTACAATTGATACAATTTTACAATCCAAGCAATTGTGGGTTAAGGGCCTTGCTCAAGGATCCAACAGTGGTAGCTTGGCAGAGGTGGGATTTGAACCCTGAATATTCTGGTCCATAGTCCAGTACCTTACTCGCTAGGCCACAACAGTCTTTATAATGAAACATGCAGTTGGTCAGTGTTCTTTAAGCACTGATGATATCCTCAGTAAAACACCCATCACGATAACAAAATATATAATCATATGATAAAATATTGTCATATTTCCCACCCCTACTAGCAATAATTCAAAATGATCACATAATGGGAATTTGTGGTCCTGGCAGTGAAAAGCAAATACCTAATCCACATTGAGAAATGTATGATGTTTTCCTGGTTAGGATGTCTTTACACAGTAAGACCTCACCTACATTCCATATTGGACTGCCATACTGTGAAACCTGAATGGTTTTTTTTTTCCAGTACGTTTCATGGTTTTTCAGTGCTAACATTTCGTTTTGCTCAATTTTCTCTGTACAGGAGCAGTTGGATGTGGCACTGTCCAAAACCTGCAAGCACTTTGATGTTTCACACTACACCAGAGTTCAGCTTGCATACTCGCTCTTGGGAAAGACACAGGTGAGTGAATCATCGGAGCTCATCTGTGGTTCTTATCTGGAAGACGAGACGACAGTCTTGAGGCTTGCCAAGGAAATACCTGCTTTTCATCCTTTGCGGAGCTTAAAGAGGATTGATTGAAGTCTGATTCCCTAAAGCTCTCTTATCACTCAGCTTTTTATGTTGCATCACTGAATGGAGAGCTGTGGGCATGTGCTGATATATAAAATGCTGTTGCCTGTAAGGTTACAGTGCTGTCACCATATTGTTTCTTGTTTTATGAGAACAAGAGTCCGTAATAATGGCAGGCATTGTTTTGTCTCTTCAACCAAAATGCTGACACACTCCTGTAGAGACAAGGCTATTCAGATTGTGTCATTGAATCACATTGTATCTGCTAGGAACTTAACAACAGATGTCCATAAACACTGAGACTGCATAAGAACTGCATAGCATGATGGATTTAAAATGCATTAGAGGCAAGATTCACCCAAAAAGACTTTAACATTGTGGTTTGTAATTAATGTTGCCTTCCATGATGAATGTTCCACTTTAGTACATAGTTGTGTATATTACCCACAATGCTATTCATTATTACCCACAGTAAGAAGGGGAGACACAACTACTGGAAAGTATTTGAAGCTACTTCCATACTTCCTACAAGCTATAGACTACGCCCAGATTGTTCTAGATACACACATTATGTTCTAAATATTATGGCAACATAATGTTGACACCATAAATTTAATGGTTGCATGCTGTTTAACATAATGTATTGTGATTTGGCATCTTTGACAGCTACACACGCCTCTACGACCTCAGCTGGGCCTGTAGATCCTTCATATTCATAGGTTGCTGAAGCTGACATCCCCGCTGGTCTCATAAATGCTCAATTAAGAAATAGCAGCTTAGACCCTTTTTATAGGGCAGCAGGAGAAGCATTTTTACGTCCTTTTGTGGCAAGACCCAGTGTCTAATCAGACCACACCTGTAATAACTTGCATATCTGCCTGAAACATAACTGCATGCCAAGATTTGCAGCAATCCGACATTTCTATGTAGGTGTGTATTTTTTTGTCAACGAGTGTACACTAGCCAGTAGGAATTACTCACATTTCAATCAGTATTACACATCCGTATAGAATTTTAAACAGATAATTGCTGAGTCTACAGTTATTGTACACTGCAACAGTGAACTAAACAATGTATGAATCTGAAACAGTCAGCCACCCAAGCACACACACAACAACAGACTACGTAAGAGCAATTGCATCTCGGAGCTAAAATATGACGATAGTAACATTCTTCAGAATTGGCCTGGGTCCCAGTACATTAACAGAAAGTCACGCTGACCTACTGCTGTTAGAGCTAAAAGCTCATGAGATATAAACCCTGAACCAGAACAAATATAATTTGTTGCGTAATGAGTGAGCTGAGGTTTTATAACTGAATTACTGGTTCTGCGATTCTTATTTAACGTAATGATTTTTAATATGTCTAATGGAGTGTTTGCATCCATTGCATTGACATATTAAAAACAACATGTCACTCTCTGTTATGTGATTTGATGGTGTGTGTTTGTTGTTAGTAGGTTTAGTAGGTGGAAAAAGTTTTTGATCTTAAAGTATGACAGCCGTGTTTCAGACCTTGAAAGTTTCCTCCCTCGTGAAAGTGAATGCATTAACCTATAGGAAATGGCAGGGTACTTCATAGAATTTTTTTATGAAACGAGGCACGAAGCCAGAGGGCTGTGTCTGTATCAGAAAAGCACCTAACGGGGATGTAGGACACAATAGAAAGCTGACTTTCTGCCCCGGAAAGCAGTTTATCAATATATTAGATTGCAGCTTGTTGGCACTAGGCATTTAAAATATGAATGGCTGTTTGAGTATAGATTCTGTGGTTTGTATTAATTTATTGCTTAGATTGTGTAATTTTTTGAGCTTATGTTGGATTCTTTTAGTTAGTTATTGCGTTTGAACAACAAAGTATGGGCAGGAGCGTCAGAGAGACAGTGAGATTTATTTTACTTTGTTGCAGTGGTGATAACGCAAGCAAAAAAAATCTACAGCTTCTTGTAGCTTACTATAATTACTTTAGGGCCTTTGGAGCTTTGTGTAGATTATCTTTTTTTGGTTTGGGATGTCCAGGGATATGCCTATCCATTTTCTTTTTTTGAGACGCAGTCCTCCATGTAGAGCCAGAAGGTCGGCATGTCAGGTTTTCATCTTTGCAGGTTCCAGATTTGTCTCCACCCAGTAGACTTGCCAGACAAAAATGTTCACCTCCAACTATATGAACTGCCTTATTTTTTAGCGTGTATGAGTTACATAAATAGCATAATATAATAACCAAATCGGCAGTTGTTGGCCAGACTGAGGAACACATAAAGGGCATTATTTAAAAGAAAGCATTTTGTTTGGGTCAGAAGAAGGTTGTCAGGAGTGTCACAATGCTGTGATTGCATTTGTTATACAGTGGTACCATGGTTCTCGTTGTTAGTTTATTACAGTAGGCTTGTCGAGAACCGAAAACGATGAGTACCAAGCAAATTTCAATGTCATTAATTAATTCAATGCAAGTTGAATCAATCCCTTGTAGATCCCCAGAAAATCCACTCTGTTTAAGGCATTATATGCATTATTGCATTGTACAGGTGCTCCCTGATTTACAACGAAATGTTCCAACAAATCCACGTTAAATGTACCATGATCTGATGAGTGTAACGAGTGTTTGGTTGAGCGGTCTATACTGTATCATAGCGGAGCCTATGATATGTAATAAGTTCATGTTTAAAACCCTTACATTAACCTACAGTTGGCCAAAATCGTTAAACACAAAGCTTATTTTATAATAAAGTGTTGAAAAATCTCATTCAATTTAGTGAGTAATGGATTGGAAGTTAAAAGTAAAAGCAAAACACTACTGGTGAATAGCATAGCTGCTATTGTTAACTGCAGCCTCTGTTCAGGAGTCAGTTCCTGTTTCCCTATCAGCTGGCTGTCAATACTAACCTTTTTAGGACCCATGGGGGCTTAACTGAGCAAGGACTATTGTGAATCTGAATCACTGTGTATTGACTCATAAATTGTGAATCGTTTTAGCTCGACTCAAACAAGATTAAGCAAGTGCGCCGAGTACCGAGCAAATGACGAGAACCTAGACAAATGTTTCTAGTCAAAATGCGGCGATAACCGAATTCGATGAAGTGTTAGTGGTGGAGAACCGAGGTATCACTGTAGTAAAAATATTGTAAAAATGTAGTAACAATATTGACACCCATCAGTAGTCACCAAATTTGCCATAGCAGACCTCATATTTGGAACGGCTGAAGAAACTCCAAAATGGGTGAGTTAGTGAAGAATGGGCTAAAATTGATAGGTACACAATATCAGTACACTGGTTAAAGCCGTACCTGGCGGCATTGACACTGTTATCGAAGATGGGGAGAGATGTAAGCTATTAGGGAAGAACGTGATCTTTTTTTAAACCAATCAAATTAAGATCTTGTCTAGAACATGTTAACTGATTGAGGAATGGTGTATAAATTGGTGTAATGCAGTGTTTCTCATAAATTGGTGTAATGCAGCCTCCCTTTCCTGTTTAAACACACCCACTTTAACTCAGTAATGCATGTAATGAGCTGAATAGTTGGATCAGCTGTGTTGAGAGCAATGAAAACAATAAAACGTGCAGAGCGGTGGGGCTCAAGGACCAGGATTGAGAAACAATGGTGTAATGCATTGAATAACATGCAGGTTTCTGTATGGTCATCACAAAGATTTCAGAGTACCTCAAACTATGATTCAAAGGAAAAAACAAACAAGAAAAAACCCCACACAAGTGACTCCTGCAAGTGTGAGTCCACCACTTGAGATCCTGTGAATGATGTAGGTTGGATTAGTTACCATCACATCAAGTACATCAGTGGATAGGGCTGGAAATGTGTTTTGTGGTTGTCATACTGATACATCTGTAGATCTAGCATTTATATATTCCAGTCTCTGGAAATGTTGTGACCCTTTCTCTCTTTCTGTCTCCTTTTAGACTGCTATGGATCAACTTCACATGCACTTTACCCAGGCTATTCACAACACCGTGTTCCAGGTGGTGCTTGGATATGTGGAGCTGTGTGCTGGCAATGCTGACACCAAGTTCCAGAAGATGCAGTATAAAGATCTGTGCACGGTAAGGGTCCCATATCCTTCTTTATATTTTTTAGATTTGACAGAATCACCTGTAATTGAGCTTTAATTAGAGCAAATATTGGAAGCTTGGTGTTTGATGTCACACACTTACTATTATTACCCCAGTGCTTTAATGGATAAGCCACCAGTTATTCAGTATTCAAAATTTGCACATCAAAATACTTGATTCCCAAAATTGAGTTCTAGTACTTTCATTGTTAGGGTTCGGTATCGTTTGCATTTTTTCGATTCTGATTACGCTTATCGATTCCGATTCGTATCGATTTTAGAATGGTAAAAAAATGTGCCAAATGTTTAGGTATAAAAAATATCTTTTTTTCAACTTCAAAAGTAATCATTTTTACGTTAAGCTTTGTTCTTTCCATTTACACCTGTTAGAAGTAAAAAGCTTAACATGTCTTAATGTACAAAAGCAGTGACCTAGGACCACCAAACCTCCTTCATTTATTAATGGTCACAAGTGTTCTCCTGTGGAAATGAGGAAAATGTGATCCAAATGGAAAGTAATAATTTTTACATTAAGCTTTTTACTTATGATAGGTTTGAATGGGAAGGAAAAAAAGCTTAACATAAAAATGATTCATTTCCATTTGGATCACAGGTTCGTCATTTCAGCAGTAGAGATTACATATCACTGGTAGTAACTGATGTAGGGTTGGTGTTCCTAGGTCATTGTTTTAGTACATTAAGCTTTGTTCACATTAAGCGTTTTAGACTCTCCCGGCTAATGTGGCATTTAAGCTAGGTAGAACATGGTACACTGCTGAAGCTCAATATCATGCTGGTGCCTTAGATGTTTGGCCATGGTGGAGGTGTAACCTTCTTTACGACAGATCAACTTTCCACACACACTGCATTTAGCCTCTTCATTTTCTCTCAAAGCGGAATCATGTTTTGTTTTGGTGTCTCTAAAATTGTGTTGTCTTGTGAGTGGACTCGCTGACATTTAATAATAATTATAATCAAAATTGTTTAACAGGAAAACTTGATCTTATCTAGAGGGTTGTGGGTCCTGGAACTTGATTCCTCTTACATTACCTTCCTAGCGCACTTTCTGTATACATATTAAAAGCTCTGAAAGGAGCTCCTTGACATTTATAAATAGCCAACAATGACATTAGATTACTGTCACTGTGGCGCCTTTGATAAAGGCCCTTAACCCACAATTACATGGATTGTGGATCAGTTGTAAATCGTTCTGGATAAGAGCTTCTGCAAGGTTACTAAATGTAAATGTACTGTCAAAAAGTCTGATAAACCATCTTGAAAGTGCTGTGGCAAAAGATATATTAAGTCTGAATAATAGTTGACAGGTTAGTTGCTGCATTCCAAAGATTTAATAGCGATTAGTCCATTCAATGAGGTCATCTGCAAAACTACTTAAGTCTAAGACGAGCTCATGCTATTGTTCTTTAGACAAGCAGATGGCACTTTTGTCTTCTTGCCATGGGAGTGCACTCATGAAGAAAGAAACAGTGACATTTTGTTCCACTGAAGGCAGAAGTGCAAAGCAATTAATGCTCGTTTATATGCAGGAACTTAGTTACTGCCACAGACCTTTGTGGGGTTTCTGCTCTGAAGGAGTTCAGTGCAGCTCTTTAATTCTTTTTTATATTAGCCAGAAACAAGGATGTACATCTAAAGCTAAGCATCAGTTCTGTTAGCTCACTCTCCAAGATTCGTATTTATAACATGCTACTCAGTAACATCATATGTACAGTGCAGTGCAGTCTTAGGCCACCATTATATTTGCTGATTTAGCAATGGTATAATGACTATATATAACATTGTCAAGAGTTGGACCCAAAAATTTCAAATTTGGATCACTCCTTAATACTCTCTTCCACTGATCGTCATTCCAGTCTTCATGAGCTTTAGCATATCTTAGCCTTTTCACCCGGTTCCCCTTCTGAAGAAGTGGCTTCTTGGCTGCTACGCTTCCAAAACATAATTTCTGATCAAGTTTCTTCAGACTGTAGAAAGGTCAGCTTGGCATTCTGATGAAGCTGCTGTTTTTGATACTGCATGCGCATGACTTATGTTCTCTGGTTGTATTCCAATTAACAGACTGGGAAGTAAATGCGTATGGGCATTATACCAATGCTAAAACAATGGTATATCTAATCTTATAGTGGCCTAAGACTTTTGCATAGTACTGTATTATCAGGAATTACTGCTTTATTTTGAATTGATTTGATAAATTATGGCTTTTAAGGACTTGACCTTAGTGTCAGATTTCAGCTAGAAAAGGATACACCTCCTCTGTTAGCCTGAATCAAGATCTCTTCATGATGGGTCTTAGTTCTTCTTTGCCACCATCACCTTTTGTTGCTTGTTTGAGGACTTTTTTGTGAAGCTGCTTTAGGATAATATATATTGTAAAAAGCACTATATAAAAAGTTGAACTTGCATTTAGACACACTTTCACATCACTTACTGTGAGAATCAAAGTGCCTCTTGCGTTCTACAAAGCGCACAGGAGGACGCCGTGCTTGGTCTATAAAATATCTTTTAAAAAGGTAACATGCTTAAAATCTAAAAGAGTAGAAAATCAATCTGTGACCTAATACTAACTCTAAGACTTTTTTTTTGTCTGTAAAGATTACGAAGGACATCTCACTGTGTGAAAATGATTATCCTGTATAAAAGTTCCATCCTGTAGTTAATGAAAAACCAGACAGTTTTATTTAATGTTTAATCCGTTGTGAACTTAAAATGTTTAATTCATGCTGTTCTTGTGCTGTCAGATTTTTAAATTAAGTTAAACATCAAGCTTTGTGCTTGTTGAGAATAAAATTGCACATCATGGCCTTTGATGGGTTCTTGTATCTCACTTGAGAGTACCACTCACCAACCAATAATGGAAATAGCCCCTACCATATACAGTGGTGCTTGAAAGTTTGTGAACCCCTTAGAATTTTCTACATTTCTGCAGAAATATGTGAACCTTTGCTTTCAGTATCAGGTGTGTTTCCTCACATTAACTTCTCACTTCAGGTCCTTCCACAACATTTCAATTGGATTAAGGTCAGGACTTTGACTTGGACATTCCAAAACTTTATTCTTCTTTAACCATTCTTTGGTAGAACGACTTGTGTGCTTAGGGTCGTTGTCTTGCTGCATGACCCACCTTCTCTTGAGATTCAGTTCATGGACAGATGTCCTGACATTTTCCTTTTAAATTCTCGGATATAATTCAGAATTCATTGTTCCATCAATGATGGCAAGCTATCCTAGACCAGATGCAGCAAAACAGGCCCAAACCATGATACTACCACCACCATGTTTCATAGATGGGATAAGGATCTTATGCTGGAATGTAGTGTTTTCCTTTCTCCACACATAATGCTTTTCTTTTAAACCAAAAAGTTCTATTTTGGTCTCATCCGTCCACAAAACATTCTTGCAATAATTTTCTGGCTCATCCACGTGATCTTTCGCAAACTGCAGATGAGCAGCAATGTTCTTTTTGGAGAGCAGTGGCTTTCTCCTTGCAACCCTGCCATGCACACCATTGTTGTTCAGTGTTCTTCTGATGGTGGACTCATGAACATTAGCATTAGCCAATGTGAGAGAGGCCTTCAGTTGCTTAGAAGTTACCTTGGGTCCTTTGTGACCTCGCCAACTATTACACGCCTTGCTCTTGGAGTGATCTTTGTTGGTCCTCCTGGGGGGAGGGTATCAAGGGTCTTGAATTTCCTCAATTTTTACGTAGTCTGTCGGACTGTGGATTTGGGGAGTCCAAACTCTTTCAAGATGGTTTTGTAACCTTTTCCAGTTTGATGAGCATCAAATAATCTTTTTCTGAGGTCTTCAGAAATCTTCTTTGTTCGTGCCATGGTACACTTACACAAACATGTGTTGTGAAGAGCAGACTTTGATAGATCCCTGTTCTTTAAAAAAAAAGAAATGAATAAATCAGGGTGTCATTCCAGTGATTGAAAACACTTGAGTCTATTTTCACCTTCAAATTAACTGCTAATCCTAGAGGTTCACATTTTTGCCACTTACCGATATGTACCTTATTTTTCGGACCATAAGGCGCACTTAAAATCCTATAATTTTCTCAGAAATCGACAGTGCGCCTTAAAATGCGGTGCGTCTAATGTATGAATTAATTCTGGTTGTGCTTTCTGACCTAGAACCGATTGTAGATGGTACATGGCGCTCATAAATCTGTCAAAATGTTTTAGCACGGTCTTTGGTAAGTTACGAAGCTTACGGCCACCGTAGTGCGCTGCATCGCGGAGTAATACGGTATGTGCTTCAGCATTAGGGTACGTGCATTCATTCATTTATTTTCGACGCGGATTTCAAACACAACGCTATCAGTCACGTAGTACAACATGGACATAGAGCAGCTGCGAGAGAACTCAACATTAACGAATCAATGGTACGGAAGTGGAGGAAGCAAGAAGACCCTCTGTGCCAGGTAAAGACCAAACTGAGCTTCCGAGGGAACTTAAGAGTTTTGTTTCATTTAATACGTCTTATAACCCGATGTGCTTTATGGCCCGGAAAATACGGTACTATTGGGTCATTTTCCTCAATAAATAAATGACCATGTATAATATTTTTGTCTCATTTGTTTAACTGGGTTCTCTTTATCTACTTTTAGGACTTGTGTGAAAATCACATGATGTTTTAGATCATATTTATGCAGAAATATAGAAAATTCTAAAGGGTTCACAAACTTTCAAGCGCCACTGTACCATACCTTTTAGTCCTGAAGTGGGTATTTGTTGTCAAATATTTGTACTGAAAACTGGTACTGGACTGGCCATCAGAATGTGTTTTAGGTGAATTGGTTAGATTTAAATGTTCTCCTAGTGCAGTAAGCAGATTTGATTTTTCTGTCACTTTAAAATATAAGTAGCAGCTTGAATGCATGACACCTTGCATGTGTTGATTAATGCACCATCAGCTGGTCACTGCATTTGCTTAAATCCTTGAAACCATTCTGAATTCATTCAGTGATCTTTGTTTTGACAGTTTGTGGCAGAGGTTAAGGTAATGAATATTTTATTGACCAAAATGACACTTTAAGCCATGGAGGGTTTCAGATGCGGTATTGGCCTTTTTAAAAACAAAACAACAAAAAACAGAAAAACCATGCAGAGCTTGTGTAGTTGTCTTGGCATATCCGATATTATTATGTTCTGCACAACAAATCATGTACAGCCAATCAAGCTACTTTCTTATCACTGTGGACCATCAGTCTATCGGACATGCAATGCCATTCTGTCAATAAAGCACATACTGATAGAATGCCCAGCTAAGACAACAGAGTCTTCACTACTTCTCAGCCACATGTATAAATGACCTCTTCGATCATACTCTCCCAGGAAGAATTCTAAACTTTTTGACTCGTGTAGGACTACGACACATTACATAAAAATGGGAACAGTAAATACACCATAATATGCCAACAATATAACTAAAGTGCTGAGTTGGCAACCAAACCTAAATTAATTCTTTCCTTCCATCACACTGTGACTATGCTATTGATCAAGTGTAAGGGGAGGTCACACCCAAATACTTGCCACTGTAGATTATAGAAGCAGTTTTTATTATATTTATTTTATTTAATTATTTCAGTTTTGTAATACTGCATACAAATTTCTTAATTTTCCTGGTTGTATTCCAGAACAAAGTGAATGAAAAATATAGAGGCATTTTACCGTTGCTGAAACAATGATATATCTAATCTGATGGTGACCTAAGACTTTAGATTTGTCTTGGTTTTCGTCGTTTGCTCAGTTCTCGGCTAACTTGCTTTCACTTCTGAGTCAAGTCACACGACTCGTTACAGCCGACACATGGGGTCACAATGCAGTACACAGTGATTCTGTGATTCAGATCAACAATAGCTCTCGCTCAGTGCAGATGTCCGTGGTGTTTCTCGTGGTTTGATTTATTTTTACATCCACAGTGTACTATATTTTTAGTGCAAATAATTTCCCATGGATTCTAAAAAGGTTAGGGATAGCAGCCACCCAAAAGCTGAGTGTGATACAGGGAGAATCACTGCACATTTACACATTTGCTGGGCTTTCAGACTGCAGCTAGCTGAGCAGCAGCACCGAGTTTGCCAGTACGAAAGTGTTTTGCTTTGACTTTTTACTTTCAATCCATTACTTACTAAATTACATGAGTTTTTCAACACTATATTATACAATAAGCTTTGTGTTGATGGTTTTGGCCAACTCTAGATTCATGTAAGTGTTTTAAACATCAACTTCATTACTTGTCATAGGCTCCGCTATGAGGCGTTGTAGACCGTGTCCTCAGTTCATGATGCATTTAACTTAGGATGGATTTGTTGGAATATATCCCCATCGTAAATCAGGGAGCAATTGTACAATACAACACTCTTATTGCATATAATGCCTTATAGAGTGTCTGTGTCTTGGGGTCTGGAACGTACAGTCTCAGTTCTCAACAAGCCTTCTGGAGTGTAAGAACCGAGGTGTATTGTATATATGTGTGTGTGTGTATGTATGTATGTATGTATGTATGTATGTATGTATGTGTGTATATATATATATATATATATATATATCTATATTGCCATATTGTTGTGTGTGTGTGTGTGTGTGTGTGTGTGTGTGTGTGTGTGTGTGTCTGTGTTTCGTGTGTGTCTGTGTTGTTGTGTGTCTCTCTCCTCCTGTCTTCTATATATATATATCTCTATCTCTCTCTATATCTATCTCTCTATATATATATTATATGTGTGTGTGTGTGTGTGTGTGTATAAATATATATATATAGTGTATGTATGTGTGTGTATGTATGTGTGTATATATATATATATATACACACACATACATACATAACTGTTAAAGTACATCTCGTTACTTTTAATGTACATCTTAAAGTTCTTAGCAGATGTGTGATGTTTGGCTTGAGCTTTGGGGAATGTGTGGTTTTTAACAGTTTGACAAAGAACTATGCGCCATAAAATAAACATAAGGAGGCCTATCCTACTGACCCATTTTAGCATTCACCTGACCGCCTTCATCAAGAATTTAAATGGAGCTGTAGTTCTCAGAAGGTCACATCCTAATGCAGAACAGTGTATGAATTTTGCATGCAAGCATCATGACACTGTTCGTGTTCTTCTCTTTAAGAACTGGAACATTGACAGCAGGCTCTGCTATAGACCGTGCCAACTTGCATGTTTTTTTAGACTCTAAATGAAAATAAATAAAGAAATAAACCTTTGAGTTGTTGAGGCATTTCAGTGTAACTGTTATTATGGTTTTCAGCTCGACAGTATTTGAATCATCCACTGCGTTGCATATGTACATCACACTTGATTAGCATTATTGTAAATTAACCTCGGATCGGGCTGAGCAGATCTCTAAATGATGACACCGATCCTTATGTGATGGGACTCCATGTCCCTGTATCCAACTGAATGGTTCTATTAGAGCATCATACTGATCCATTAACAGTAGTGCGCATGTGAATTTGTCTTTGGGAAAATGAACAAAAATTGGGCCATTAATAGAATAAAAGAGCTTCACAAAGGCACTAGTTCATTGTCTGTGTATTGGAAGTGGATGCTAAATGCAAACATACAGTCACACAAACACAAAGTCTGCGCAGATTCAGAGAATTCAAATCTGCTTTGCCAAAAAAAAGCATAAAGGCTTAAAGTGTGGAAAAAGGGAACAAAAAAGCAGCTTTCTGTGCTCTTTGAGCATTGCTTTCTTTTTCACCTATGATCCTATACATCCCTTCGTAGAAGCTTTCACAGCAGGACTGTATACAGAGTGCTCACCTCAGTGTCATTTTAGGCTTCCTCAGGTAGGTGTTTAAAGCCTGAGTAGTTCAGGAGTGTTTTAATTAATTAAAGTTATGTTCAGTGGATTTTAGCTGATAAAGTACCTTCTCAGCCAAAAGTAATACTAAACCATTGTACAGCAATTAAGTTTTGGCTTGGAAGTGGTGCAGCAGGTAGGTCCATTCCCATTTGGAAATCAACAGATAATCTCTAATGAGCTGTTTTATACCCTCATTATATTTAATCTTTAACAGAACATAAATCTTTGAATGGCCATTTCAAATTTAGAAAACGTGAAATCAATTTTAGTGGGGTACCAGTGGTGGCAAACCGGCAAACCCAGCTCTGCCAGGCTGCTGTTGGTTGATGCTCGAACAAAGACCTTAGCTTTCCTCCTGCACTGATAAGTTTTTAAGTCATTTTGAAAAAACCTTCTGCCAGCTGAATGAATGTAAATGTAAATAAAATTTAGGCTTACAACCTGGCCTGTTTAAATAAACCTAGGCTTGACACTGCCCTCTCACAAGAAATAAATAATCAAATGTCAGCCCACAATGTTTTCACTTGAATTCTGTTTTAAGCACTTTTGCTCTGGAAAACAAGCTTAGCTATAATTTTGTGTTGTAAGGGAGAGCAGGAATGTCAGCAGTCGCTTTTAAAAGCCTTTCAGATTCCATGCTAATTGGTTGCACTGGATAAGCACCTGTTTAAAGATATTTGTGTAGGGTTTTCACACGTACAACTGATACAAAAAGGTGTTTTTAATACTGTGTATGATAACGGGGTCTCATTTTCCATTTAATATAGCACTTAGTAATTTATATTTCTTTAGTTATTAAAATAATGTTAGTTGCAGAAGACTAAAATGTTTGTTTAAATATTTATACAAGAGATGTGCATTGTTTACACTTCAGAAAAAAAGAATGACTTTTACTGAATGTAAATAATTGTGAGAAAATCGAATCGTGAACTCAGTATTGTGAATTGAATTCAATCATGAGCAGAAAGTATTCTTACACACCCCTAATAATCGGTCCTGTGCTGTTTCACATGTCTAGCAGCACCTCTGAGAGTCAGATTCAGCACTCTGGGAATGTTTAGTGATTATAGTTTGCCAATACCAGGATGAACAATGTTTTATGCTGAACATTGTCAGTTTGGTAAATAAATGCATTACATTAATCACCATAATATATTTTCTTACCTGATAACTTTCCTTCTTACCCGATGCTTTCCCCGGAGCAACCCACAGTCTGTTTTAAGAATATTTATGCATGTTTTATTAATTTAATTTTCACATTTTTCCGTCTTTTTTTTTGCCATTTCCGTATTTTTGGATCATAGCACAGTCTGGTGCCTATCTTGAGAACAATGGGGTTGGACCTTAGCGTTCCCCCAATGGGACGTCAGTCCATTGCAGATGATGGTGTTGCATTGCTTGGGGATGATTTCCCATCTGACTTCCCCTCCCTCAGACACAGCCAAACATGTCTGCATGGGATACCTGACCCAGAAGAAAATCACTGTTGTGATTCAATCACTGACCAACAGTCCAAATATTTCAAGGTCCTGTTAAATGTTTCACCGTGTGTTTGTACCCTGTTATTTGATTTGTAGTTTAATGTTCTCTGATTGGGAATATACCAAGATCTAATGTACAGAGTGACAAATCAGCGTAGGCAGAGCTTTACTGTGGCAGCAGAGTGAAAATTCACAGAAATCAAGTACAACTTTTAGGAATGCTGGTAGTTTCCAGTCTTTCCACAAATAAGACTGCTATTGCGTCATCTGTGTGTGCACCATGGACTTACTTTGCTTGTTGTACAAGCTGGTCGCCTCACAGCTCTCCTGATCCTTGGTTCAGTCCCGCCCTGTGTCTGTGTAGTGTTGGCCATTGGTAAAGAAAGTGAGGTAAAAGAAAGGCATTGGTAAAGAAGTGCTGGAGGATAAAGAAAGTGACCGGAGATGCAAAATAATAAGAGAGCTGTGTCTGCAGGTTGGAAGTGTTTTGGCTTTAAAAAAATCTGACGCAGACAAAAAGGCTATATATTGCAAAGTTTTTTGAGCCAGTGTTGGTACCACAGCAACTTAGCCCATCACCTCAGCAGAAAACACGTGTTGGAGTACATAGTGTGTTTGAGATTACAGTCGATTCAATGCTGTTAACCGGAAACGCCAGTGAAACAGTGAAGCCAAAGGCTCAGACATTGCTTGAAGAGGCAATTTTTCTAGGGGCTGCATATGTCAGGAAAAGCAAGGGGTGGAACCACATTATGGTCGCAGTAACTATCCAGTTGAGAGAGACTGGTTCAGAGCAATGTTTAAAACACTAGTCTCATGGTATGTTTTACTGGGGCAAAAAAAACTTCAGCCAAAATGAGGCATGACTCGTTTTTTTAAGTTCTGTTTTAATACATTGCAGTTTGCATTTTACATTCAGCAGCTGTTTCATGCATACTGATTTCTTCATATAGTGTGTAATTGTGGGGCAAAGTAAACAAAATATTCATTATGTACATGATTTTTTTCATTCTGTGTACTCCTGACAGTAGAATAGGCTACAAACCTATATAAAAGTCCAATCCAAAAGTACAGTCTTAAAAGTATAGAATCTATGTAATCTTGCTACTGTCATGAATAGCCCTTCTGAGGCAATGTAAATAAACAGATAGACATAAAAAAAAAAAGTTTGAGGAAGAGCCGGTGCCTAGCCAGCGGCATAGGGCGGAAGGCAGGAACAACTCTAGACATGCTGCCAATATCGTAGGGCACATTTTAGCTTAATAAATTAACCTAAAGCATGTTTTTGGACTGTGGGAGGAAACCGGAGTAGCCGGAGTAAACCCATGCAGACAGGAATGGTGTAATGACAATATATAATTATTTCTCAGTCTCTTTACCCGTCTTGTGGTATTGGGTGTAGTTATTTAACATTCTAATATTTGAGAACATGAGCACAGTATGAGGTCGATACCTGATTGGAGCATCAGTCCTGGTGCGTCCCAGATTGACACGATTTTAAACATGTTAAAGCAAAGAATTAGCCTCACAGTTGATTACTCTTAAGATTGGCATAAATGTTAATGCTCACACAGCATACAGTTGCGTGAAAAAGTGTTTGCCCCCTTCTTGATTTCCTATTTTTTTTCCATGTTTGTCACACACAAGTGTTTCGGAACATCAAACCAATTTAAATATTAGTCAGAGACAACACAAGTAAACACAAAATGCAGTTTTTAAAGGGTGTTTCTTGTTAAGGGAGAAAAAAATCCAAACCTACATGGCCCTGTGTGAAAAAGTGATTGCCCCCTAAACCTAATACCTGGTTGGGCCACTTTTAGCAGCAGCAACTGCAACCAAGTGCTTGCGATAATTTGCAATGAGTCTTTTACAGCGTTGTGGAGGAATTTTGGCCACTCATCTTAGCAGAATTGTTGTAATTCAGCCACACTGGAGGGTTTTTGAGCATGAACGGCCTTTTTAAGGTCATGCCACAGCATCTCAATAGGATTCAGGTCAGAACTTTGAGTAGGCCACTCCAAAGTCTTCATTTTGTTTTTCTTCAGCCATTCAGAGCTGGACTTGCTGGTGTGTTTTGGATCATTGTCCTGCTGCAGAACCCAAGTTCGTTTCAGCTTGAGGTCACGAACAGATGGCCGGACATTCTTCTTCAGGATTTTTTGGTAGACAGCAGAATTCATAGTTCCATTCATCACAGCAAGTCTTCCAGGTCCTGAAGCAGCAAAACCGCCCCAGACCATCACACTGCTGTCACCATTTTTTACTGTTGGTATAATGTTCTTTTTCTGAAATGCTTTGTTATTTTTGTGCCACATGTAATGGGACACACACCTTCCAAAGGGTTCAGTTGTTTCCCATGTTTTCCCAAGTCTTGGGGATCATCAAGATGTGTTCTGGAAAAATTGAGACGAGCTTTAATGTTCTTTTTGCTCAGCAGTGGTTTTCATCTTGAAACTCTGCCATGCAGGCCATTCTTATACAGTCTCTTTCTTATAGTGGAGGCATGAACACTGACCTTAACTGAGGCAAGTGATGCCTGCAGTTCTTTGGATGTTGTTGTGGGGTCTTTTGTGACCTCTTGGATGAGTCATTGCTGTGCTCTTGGGGTAATTTTGGTCAGCCGGTCACTCCTGGGAAGGTTCACCACTGTTCCATGTCGTCGCCATTAGTGGATAATGGCTCTCATTGTGGTTCGCTGCTGTCCCAAAGCTTTAGAAATGGCTTTATAGCCCTTTCCAGATAGATCTCAATTACTTTCTTTCTCAATTGTTCCTGAATTTCTTTGGATCTCGGCACGATGTGTAGCTTTTAAGGATCTTTTGGTGTACTTCACTTTGTCAGGCAGGTCCTATTGAAGTGATGTCCTGATTGAGAACAGGTGTGGCAATAATCAGGCCTGGGTGTGGCTAGAGACAGTGAACTCAGGTGTGATAAACCATAGTTAAGTTATGTTTTAAGAAGGGGGGAAATCACTTTTTCATACAGGGCCATGTAGATTTGTATTTTTTTTTTTGTCCCTTAATAAGCTTGAACTTAAGAGTTATATTCAGTGGTGCAAAAGAAAGTGTTTGCCCCCTTCCTGATTTCCTCCTCCTTTTTTTTGCATGTTTGTCACACTTAAGTGTTTCGGAACATCAAACCAATTTAAATATTAGTCAAAGACAATGAAGCTGTTTATTATTAACACTAGGATGACTGACTTTTTTAGATTCTGAGGACAGTAAACACATTTTCTGATTAGATAACAGAGATAACAGAGATTCAACTTTTAGAGGATGACACATTTTAATCAACTTTTAGTCACGTTCCTCTTTGGGTGTTTTTGTATTCAATAAATGTAATATCCTTGGCACCCAGTATGTCATCACAGTAAGAGCTGGTTCAGGGAAAGGGGTTTATTTATTCTATGCCATTCTACTCTGGGGACAGAGAACCAGCTCTTGCAGTTTCTAAACTGTTTGACAGAACCTGATTTGTAAATGTTTACAGATTGCTTTTCTCTAGGTTTTTGTGTGCCTTTGTTGGCCAGAGTTTAATGTTCTGCTTCCAGTGTAGTTTATTTTGGCAGATGAGGATTTGGCCAGGTCATTCTCTTAACCTCAGTACTGGGGCTGCTTATAAGCGTGGACAGCCTCATTGTGATTTTATGAATGAAATGTGGCACATGAAAGTGGCTTAATGCTTCAGCTCATCAGAGGAATATATGGGTGTGTCAAGTTAAAAGCTTGAAGTCTTCTGTACTTACATCATTAAACTTTCATAATTAATTACTGTAGGGACACTGGTAAAATGATGTTACTTTGTAGTGTTGTGTTACTTCAGTGGATTTAATTTAATGTAGTTGTTGATTTGATTTAATTGTCAGTCAGAGGTGAAATAATATTACAACCCCAAATGAGAAAAATTTGGATCAGTCTGGAACATGCAAAAAAAAGTTGTTTATTATATTGCCATTGACTTTTATGTCATTGCAAACAGTATGAACACAAGATATTTTGTGGGGTTTTTTTTGGTCAACTTCATTTAATTTGTAAATATACAGTGGGCCAAAAAATATTTAGTCACTGATAGTGCAAGTTCTGTGACATAGAAAGATGAGAGAGGTCTGTAATTTCCATCATACAGTCGTATGAAAAAGTTTGGGCACCCCTGATAATTTTCATGATTTTTCTTTATAAATCATTGGTTGTCCAGCTCAGCAATTTCAGGTAAATATATCATATAGCAGATGAACACCGTGATATTTGAGAAGTGAAAATTAAGTTTATAGGTTTTACAGAAAGTGTGCAGTAATTATTAAATGATATATTTAACTCAAGTTGCTGATCTGAACAACCAATGATTTATAAACTAAAATCATGAAAATTATCAGGGGTGCCCAAACTTTTTCATACGACTGTAGTTACACTTCAACTATGAGAGACAAAATGAGGAAAAAAAATCCAGGAAATCACATTGTATTTTTAAAGAATATAATTGTAAATTATGGTGGAAAATAAATATTTGGTCAATAAATTTGGTTCAACTCAATACTTTGTAACATAACCTTTGTTGGCAATGACAGAGGTCAAACGTTTCCTGTAAGTCTTCACCAGGTTTGCAAACACTGTTGCTGGTATTTTGGCCCATTCCTCCATGCAGATCTTCTCTAGAGCAGTGATGTTTTGGGGCTGTCGCTGGGCAACGCAGACTTTCAACTCCCTTCACAAATTTTTTACGGGGTTGAGGTTTGGAGACTGGATAGGCCACTCCAGGACATTGAAATGCTTTTTATGGAGTAACTCCTTGTTGCCTGAGTGGTGTTTTTGGGATCATTGTCATGCTGGTAGACCCAGCCACGTTCCATCTTCAATGCTCTCACTGATGGAGGGAGGTTTTGGCTTAAAATCTCACGATACATGGCCCCGTTCATTCTTCCCTTAACACGGATCAGTCGTTCTGTCCCCTTCGCAGAAAAACAGACCCAAAGCATGATGTTTTCACCCCCATGCTTCCCAGTAGGTATGGTGCAACTCAGAATTCTTCTTCCTCCCAACACAGCGAGTTGAGTTTTTACCAAAAAGTTCTATTTTGGTTTCATCTGACCACATGATTTTCTCCTTTTCTGGATCATCCATATGCTCTCTGGCAAACTTCAGACGGGCCTGGACGTGTACTGGCTTAAGCAGGAGGGCGTGCTTTGCACTGCAGGATCCGAGTCCCTCTCGGCGTAGTGTGTTACTGATGGTAGCCTTTTTACTTTGGTCCCAGCTCTCTGCAGGTCATTCATCAGGTCCCTCCGTGTAATTCTGGGATTTTTGCTCACCGTTCTCATGATCATTTTGACCCCACGGGAAGAGATCTTGCGTGGGGCCCCAGATCGAGGGAGATTATCAATGGTCTTGTATGTCTTCCAATTGCTCCCACACCAACCTGCTTACCTATTGTAGATTCACTCTTCCCAGCTTGCTGCAGGTTATAGTTGAAGTGTACCTATGATGAAAATTACAGACCTTTCTCATCTTTCTAAGTCGTGGAATTTGCACAATCAGTGACTGACCAAATACTTTTTTGCCACTGTACATCCATTCCTGCATTTCGGGCCTGCAACAGTTGGGACAGGACAGATTAGAAGTTAGTAATGGACAAAAAAAACAACAAACTAAATCACGTGATTTCAAACAGGTGATTGTAATCATGATGTGGTACAAAAGCAGTATCCACAAAAGGCTGAGTCTTTGAGGAGCAAATTTGCACAGATGATCTCCAGTTTGATTAAAACCAGTGTTCTTCAAAGAAAGATTGGATGGGATTTGCAGATTTTTCCTCTTTGAGTGCATAATGTTATTAAATGATTTAAGGAATCTGGAGGAATTTCAGTGAGTTGCAAGGGTGCAAGCCTAAACTGAAGGCCAATCATATCCGATCATTCCGAAGTGTGGAATTACCTCTAAATTCAGCTCCAATGTACAGCGGCTCAGTATGCATTTTGCAGAACTGTGATGGCACAACAGCTAAGATACTGGACTATGGACTGTAAGATCTGACCTTTGCCAAGCTGCTACTTTTGAGTCCATGTGCAAGGCCTCTTAACCCACACTTGCTGGACTGTAAATTGTGTCAGACGTTGTCTGCCAGATCACTAAATGTACAGCACATGCATCTTAAATTTAGTTTTTGACAAGGGATTCCGAATTCCTAAAAACACAATTTGAAGGACCACTAATGTGAAGCTCATCACCCGAAGATAAATGGAAAATTTCTTAGACGCATGAAGTGGCCTGTTAATATCTTAGAGGGAGAAACGTAGAGATTGAGTGGTTTATGCTAGCAATTAGGGATTCACTGATCCCATTGCTCCATTTTTTTATATGATAATAATACCAGAGCCTTGAATATTGGCCCATCAAAGACCTGAATTGATACTGACGTCCTCGCAGACACAAAACTGACTCTCATGAAGTTTCTTTTTCCAAGCTATGAGAAAAACACTGCAATGGTGTACTGGTGTCCCATACAGGATGTGCATCTGTCTGCCCACAATGAATTTCAGGATAGGATCCAGAGCCCCCGTGATCTTGTCCAGGATAAGATGGGTTGAAACAGGAAGAAAAATAAACTGACAACACAAACATTTTGCTTATTTTAAGCCATTTTTGCCTGTAAACCTTAAATCACAAGGTTTGTATTGTGCCTGTTAACGTCACATATCCACAGCAGAAACTACTGATGTGTGTGTGCATATATACATACACACACGCATACTGACCAGCCACTTCATTAGGTACACCTATTCAGCTTCTCCTTCATGCACATATCTAATCAGCCAATCGTATGACATCTCAATGCATGTAGACATGGTCAAGACGAGCTACTGAAGTTCAAATCGTGCACCAGAATGGGGAAGAAAGATGATTTAAGTGACTTTGAACATGGCATGTTTGTTGGTGTTGGACGGACTGGCCTGAGCATTTCAGAAACTGCTGATCTGCTGGTATTTTCATGCACCACCCCAGGGTTTACAGAGAATTGTCAGAAAATGTCAGAAAATCAAACGAGTGGCAGTTCTATGGGTGAAAATGCCTTGAGACAGTTTGATTTGGTGAAAAGGCACAAGTAAATCAAATAACCACTCGTTACAACTGAGGTACACAGAAGAGCATCTCTGAATGCCTTGAGCATCTCTGAATGAACCTTGAAGCAGATGGGTTACAGCAGCAGACCACCACACTGGGTGCCACTCTTGTCAGCTGAAAAAGGCAAATGATTGTTTTCTGCTGCAACGTTTGGATGAAAGGGTCTGAATTTGGTGTAAAAGACAAAATCAAAGCATGGATTCATCCTACCTTGTAGCAGCCGTTCAGGTTCATGCTGATGGTGTAATCATGTGGCCGATATTTTCTTGGCACACTTTGAGCCCCAACTGAGCATCGTTTAAACATCACAGGCTACCTGAGTATTGTTGCTGACCGTGTCCATTCCTTTATGACCACAGAGTACCATCTTCTCCACGCCATTTCACAAAGCTCAGATCATCCCAACCTGGTTTCTTGAACATGATAATGAGTTCACTGTACTCATGGCCTCCATAATCACCAGATATCAGTTCAATAGAGCACCTTTGGATGTGGCAGAATGTGCGATTCACATCATGTATGTGCAGCCGATAAATCTGCAGCAGCTGCGTGATTCTGTCATGGCAGTCCAGACTAAATGTCTGAGGAATGTTTCCAGCACCTTGTTATATTTATGTCACAAGGAATTAAGGTAATTCTGAAGACACTGGGGTCCAACACCCGGTACTAGCAAGAAGTATCTTTTAAAGTAAGTGTGTGTGTGTGTGTGCGTTTGTGTGTGCGTTTGTGTGTGTTTTTGTTTGCGTTTTTGTTTGCGCATTTCTGTGTGCGTACATGCGTGAATTTGAATTTTTTGTTTGTTTCTTTCTTTTTTGTGAGTTTGTTTTTGTTTTTCCCAGGAGTAACGTATTGTACGATATGTTCTGTGAAGTTGTGCGTTTTGCAATCTTGAAGTTAAAATTACGTACTGTGTTGCAATGATGGCGCACAGCGGATGGCTGATACAACCTGCGTCTTATCAGTGCATTGCTAATAAGGAGTGCTACTGCGGCTACACAGCTCATGCTGAAGCACACTTACTGCTTTCCTGCTATCTCTGCAGAGACGCATCTCTCTGCATACTGGTTTGTCTCCTCGCATGCTGGTTTATCTGGCTGCACGCTGATCATCCTGCTGCATGCTGACACAGCGCGCTCATTTCTCTACCTTGTATATAAGAAAACCTTTTGTACCGTAATATGTGCTGTTACATCTGTCAATCAAACTGAAACTGTTATATTTCTGGCAATGCTTTATATATACACCTGTGTGTGTGTGTGTGTGTGTATGTGTATGTATGTGTGTATATATATGTGTGTGTGTGTGTGTGTGTGTGTGTGTGTGTGTGTGTGTGGGGCAAAAAGTATTTAGTCAGCCACTGATTGTGCAAGTTCTCCTACTTAGTAAGATGAGAGAGGTCTGTAATTTTCATCATAGGTACACTTCAACTATGAGAGACAAAATCTGACAAAAATCCAGGAAATCACATTGTAGGATTTTTAAAGAATTTAATTGTAAATTATGGTGGAAAATAAGTATTTGGTCAATACATTTGGTTCAACTCAATACTTGCTAGGCCACTGAAAGAGCTTGAAATGCTTTTCATATGCTCTCTGGCAAACTTCAGACGGGTCTGGACATGTACTGGCTTAAGCAGGGGGACACACCTGGCACTGCAGGATCCGAGTCCCTCTCGGCATAGTGTGTTACTGATGGTAGCCTTTGTTACTTTGGTCCCAGCTCTCTGCAGGTCATTCATGAGGTCCCTTCGTGTAGTTCTGGGATTTTTGTTCACCGTTCTCATGATCATTTTGACCCCACAGGATGAGATCTTGCGTGGAGCCCCAGATCAAGGGAGATTATCAGTGGTCTTGTATGTCTTCCATTTTCTTACAATTGCTCCCACAGTTGATTTACAACCTGCTTGCCTACTGTAGATTCACTCTTCCCAGCCTGGTGCAGGTCTACAATTTTCTTCCTGGTGTCCTTCAACAGCTCTTTGGTCTTGAGTTTGGAGTCTGACTGTTTGAGGATGTGGACAGGTGTCTTTTATACAGGCATGAGGTCCAAACAGGTGCCATTAATGCAGGTAACGAGTGGAGGCAGAAGAGCTTCTAAAGTAGTTGATTACAGGTTCTGTGAGAGTCAGAAATCTTGCTGTTTGTGGTGACCCAAATAATTATTTTCCACGACAGTTCAGTTTACAATTAATTAAATTCTTTAAAAATCCTACATGTGATTTCCTGGATTTTTTTTCATTTTTCCTCTCGTTGAAGTGTAACAACGATGAAAAAATTACGACCTCTCTCATCTTTCTTAAGAATGAGAACTTGCACAATCAGTGGCTGACTAAATACTTTTTTGCCCCCCGAGTGTGGGTGTGTGGTGTTGGTGTATGTGTGTGTGGTGTCCAACCCTGGCAAAAGATATTGGAATCCCCAGTCTGGATGAGCACTCATCAGCATTTCATCTGTAAAACCAAACTTCAGGTCAAAAAACATGATACAATATAAGGTCATTCCAAAGTGCAAACTTGTTGGCTTTCAGGAACACTCAAAGAAATGAAGAGAAAACATTGTGGAAGTCAGTGAATGTTACTTTTATTGACCAAGCACAGGGAAAAAAATATGGAATCACTCAATTCTGAGGAAAAAAGTATGGAATCATGAAAAACAGATAAACAAAAGACCATTCAAAATACATCACTAGTATTTAGTTGCACCACCTTAGGCTTTTATAACGGCTTTCAGTCTCTGAGGCATGGACTTGATGAGTGACAAACAGTATTCTGCATCAATTTGGTGCCAACTCTCTTTGATAGCAGTTGCCAGATCAGCTTTGCAGGTCGGAGCCTTCTTGTGGACCATTTTTTTCAATTTCCACCACAGGTTTTCAATTGGGTTGAGATCTGGACTATTTGCAGGCCATGACATCGACTGAATGTGTCACTGTTTTTGCCCTATGGCAAGATGCATTGTCATCTTGGAAAATTATATCATCACCTCCAAACATCTGTTCAACTGAAGGGATGAGAAAACTGTACAAAATCTCAGTGTAAACTTGTGCATCGATAGGAGAATTAACCACAGTCATCTCCCCAGTGCCTTTGCCTGACATGCAGCCCCATATCATCAAGGACTGTGACAATTTGGTTGTTTTCTTCAGGCAGGCCTCTTCATAAATCTCACTGGAACGGCACCAAACAAAAGTTCTAGCATAATCACCTTGTCCAATGCAGATTCTTGACTCATCACTGAAGATAACTTTCATCCAGTCATCCACAGTCCATGATTGCCTCTCCTTAGCCCATTGCAGTCTTGTTCTTTTATGTTTAGGTGTCAATGATGGTTTTCTTTTAGCTTTCCTGTATTGAAATCCCATTTCCTTTAGACGATTTCTAACGATTCGGTCACATATATTGGCTCTAGCTTCCTCCCATTTATGCTTTATCTGTGTAGTTGTACTTTTTCGGTTTTCAAGACAAATGGCCTTAAGTTGTTTGTCTTGACGCTTTGATGTCTTTCTTGGTCTACCAGTACGCTTGGCTTTAACAACCATTCCATGCTGTTTGTATTTGGTCCATATCTTGGATACAGCTGACTGTGAACAGCCCACATCTTTAGCAACCATGCGTGAAGAGTTACGTTCTTCAAGAAGTTTCACAATCCTCTCTTTTGTTTCAAGAGACATTTCTCTTATTGGAGCCATGGTTCTTGCCACTCCACTTCGTCCAGCAGCCCTCCAAGGTGTATGGACGCAGGTGTTTTTAAAAAGCAGACTAGCGAGCAGATCTACTCTGAGGAGGTGTCCATTTAGGGAAAAGGAATGACTGTGTGTGTCCGTTTTTCTACCTCAATTTGAGTGATCAATACTTTTCCCTGTGCTTGGTCAATAAAAGTAACATTCACTGACTTCCACAATGTTTTCTTTTCATTTCTTTGAGTGTTCCTGAAAGCCAACAAGTTGCACTTTGGAATGACCTTATTATTGTATCATGTTTTTGATCTGAGTTTGTTTTTACAGAATGAAATGTCTGAGTGCGTGCTCATCCAAGACTGGTGATTCCATACTATTTACCAGGGGTTATGTGTATATGTATGTATGTATGTATGTATGTATGTGTGTGTGTGTGTGTGTATATATGTGTATATATATATATATATATGTGTGTGTGTGTGTGTGGATTAGTGCCTACCTATTGGCAATAATAATAGTACTAGCAATAATGGTAGACTGGAGTGTACAGTATTCTTGAAGTCGCTATATTTTTGTCTAGTATATTTGTGTTCCTGCCATGTCTGCGTTGTAATAACAAGCTGAGATATCTATTTGTCTAATTTACAGTCCGACCTAACTCACAAATTAAACAGCCAGATGAGGTTGACCTGTTAGTCAAAGAGGTCTGTCCTGTAAATCGTTCCTAGAGCACAGTGGGTGTTATTTTTTCCACAGCTGGAAGCCATGTTGCTTTATGCTGTTTCTTTTTTTGAAAGCCAAACTCAGCCTGTCATTCACCCTGGTTTTCCATAAACCTTCCATTGGCTTCAAATCCCAAAAAAGGAACCGGTCCTGCACGTAGATGGCTTTTCACTAATAAGTGTTTGTATGGATGTTATTGTAGTTTGACTCTTTTGTTAACTCTTTGGCAAGTTGTATTTCAGGTTAAACACTGAAATAAATTAGTTTTAAGCAGGTTTTTGCTGTGGTTTCAAGTTTTGTTGTAGGGCTCTAAAAATGTCAGGCCCTGTTTGTATTTTATACATAAATTATTTAATGTCACATCATTGTCTGTGGCTATTTGTGACGCGGGCAAGGTTATAACAATGCTAGTCAAACACCCTCACACTGGGCGAAATATAGCGCGACCATATAGAGGACCAGAGGACCTGGTCAAGACTCACACAACCATGTGGAGAACATGCAAACTCCACACACATGCAGAATCTGAGGTTGGGATTGAACTGGGGATCTTTCTTTCCATGATCTCTAACGTATTCATACTGACTTGTTAGATTTACTGATATTTCAATATCAGGAGGAAGCATCAGACTGATGAGTCAGTGAGTGGTGCTTTTTTTTTTTTTAAAGCCTAGTAGCTAGAGAAGCAATTGTAAAGTCCCACTTTTCTGTGTTTGCTTTGATATTTAAACCAACAGGCAGTGTGTTATAGTGTCACACAGTAATTCTTCGCCCAGCGGCAGACATCCGTTCTTCTGTGAAAAGAAAATTGTCCCAGAGGACAGGAGCTTCTATAGACTGATTGAGCTTCTGTTTCTCCCACCAGCACATCACTCCAGACAGCTATATCCCCTGCCTGACAGACCTGTGTAAGGCATTGTGGGAGGTGATGCTCAGCTACTACCGGACTATGCAGTGGCACGAGGAGCATGACAAAGAAGAGGCAAAAGACGCTTCTAAAGGTAAGTTACCCTTTTATGTCAGGTCCAACATAATCACTACACACGTTTGCAGTTGCTATGCAGATGGCATTGTTGACATGCTTACCAACCTACATATTTTAAATTCGAAAGCTGTATAAACTAGAGAGTAGGTCAGGACTTAATCATGACTTCATGCCAAACATTTCTGGAGGCCTATATGCTCATGAGCGACAGGCCAACAAAGCAGAAACCTGATATTTGTATAGAGCATGAAAAGGAGCAAGAACTGGTGCACCTCTTTACATCTGCTGCTCTTGTGGTAGTTGAGGGGTTATGGCTCTGTCCTAATTAGGGCTGCAACAACGAATTGATAAAATCGATAATAATCGATTATTAAAAGCGTCGACAACGAATTTCATTATCGATTCATTGTGTTGCATGATTTATGTCTCCCCCACCTTATCATATCCGCTTACGTTACTTGCGGTCAGCGCTGAAAAAAAAAACACGAGAGATTGATCAGAGCGAGGCGGAGCCGGCGAGGAAGTGGAATCTTCAAAATAAGTTAGCGTTAAGGCTGTGTCCACACGTACATGGGTATTTTCTAAAATGGGGGTTTTCAAATTCGTTTATAAAAAACATCCCGTCCACACAAGCACTGTCTAAACAAAAAACTTCGTCCACATGAAAACGCAAAAACGCACACAGTCGCTGTCAAGAGCAGAGCCAAACCAGCAGTCCTATGTGCTGGCGAAGCAGCTCACTCAACGACAACAGCAACGTCCTATGCATACGAACATTTTCTCGCCATTGTTCTTCAATAACCACTTCGTTTTGAAAGCTGTCCCACCAACGAGAGGTCCGATCGGGTCTCGTCCCAAACCGGCGACGCTGGGGGCGGGAACTGCTTTGTGGGTCTGATGGATATAGGCGTGACCTCCGTAGCGCATTCTGACGCCTCTGTTCTTCAGTGTAATGAAAAAGTAATAATTGTAAATTTGTTTGTAGATTTGTAACAAGTTCGGTCAGCGGTGTTACAGCTGGCACTATTTTGGCTACGTCCGCTATTGCACAAAATCGCCTCATGTAAACAAAGGAGATAATGGCGCACAAATGACGTTACAAGCAAGAAACTCCGTTTTCCCCAGTCCACACGGTAAGGCTGAAAACGGAGTTTCTGAAAATCTTCACCTTGGAAGGAGTTTTGCAAAAAAACGTCCGTTTTCTTGTGGAAGAAAGGTCAAAACGCATAGAAAAAGCTACGTTTTTAAAAATACCCGTGTTCGTGTGGACAGGGCCATAGTCTCTAAAAAGAGAGCCAGCTTTAGCCTGGAGCATGTTGACATGACAACATTTTTGGATTGCAATGCAAAGTTCCTAAAGAAAGGGAGTGAATGAGTTTGTATGTAGTGTTTGCATCAGAGATGCACTTATTTTTCTTTATTATTTAATTTGTTATTTTAATTTATTAATGAA
>JAJAGP010000903.1:240854-267169 GCA_025084515.1 Ancistrus triradiatus | reverse complement strand
TACTGAATATCTAATATATGTTCTGCAGTACCCATGAGCACCAGGTCCAGTCGCATTCCACACACACCCACACTCACGCTTCCTGCCAAATCTCTACAGCGTGCACCAAAAGCACGAACCGAAATATCTTACACAGCCCTCAACCACAGTCATGAATGATAATTACACGCTACACGTGTCTCATCGTCTCTGTTTTGGTTTGGCTTGTAAATTCATGAACTTTACTGAAGTGTTCCTTTATTGCAGTTCCTTTACAATGTATTTTGCCATTTTTAACAATGGTGTAACAGTAGCAAAAGAGCCATCATTTCACAAGGTGCAGATAAAAAAATAAATAATAATAATTAATTCAATTTATTTGACAAAGAGCCATAATTCCACAGAATGATGAATAAATAAATAAATAAATAAAATTTTTCTTCCAGAATATTTCACAGAATGTAAAAGAATAATAATAATAATAATAATAATAATAGATCAAATCATTAAAATGTATCTCCCAAAGACAAATCATATCATAGAACATAAATTATTCCATCGCTTAAAAATAAGTAAACAAATAAACAAATATAATTTATCTGCTGGAACAACCATTATTCCACAGAATAAAAATAAATAAATAAATACAAAAAATGAAATACTGAAAAATTCACCTTCCACATGAGCCATTATTGAAATAAATAAATAAATAAATAAATGGAATATATCTGGCAAAGAGATATTATTCCACAGGACAGAAAACAAGTGAACAAATAACAAATTTAATTTAACTGCTGGAAGAGCCATTATTCCACAGAGTAAACATGTCAAAATAGACAAATGGAATAAAAAAGAAATAAAATTCACCTTCCACAAGAGCTATTATTTAAATAAATAAATAAATAAACTAAAATATATCTGCCAAAGAGACATTATTCCAAAGAATAAAAATAAGTAAGCGCATACATAAATGCATTTTTTGCTGAAAGAGCCAAATAAATAAATAAATAAATACAATTTACCATCATTTCACATAATGCAAAAAATGTATAAAATTAATATAAATAAATAAAATCTATCTGCCAAAGATACTGTATATAATTTCAAAGAATAAAAATAAATTAAGAAATATTATTTACCTTCAGAAAGAGCCATTTTTGCTAAAAGAACCATTTTTCAATATAAATAAATAAATCGCAGCACTTTATCTGCTGAAGGAGCCATTATTCCACAGAATAAAAAAAAGTAAACAAATAAATAAGCGCATTTTTTGCTGAAACAGACATCATTTCACAGAGTAAAATTACATATATACAATTTATCTACCAGAGAGCCATCACTCCATACAATGTAAAATTTCAATAAACAGCAGAATTTATAGAAATTATAAATGTTCACAGAATTTATATGTAAATAAAACACAAGTCCAAGTTTAATTGTGAAAAAAATTTATCCTCCAGAATAACAATCATTCCACAGAATCCAAAAATCCCTGCAGCTTCCAGTCCCCTGTTCCCTGCAGCCCTGAACTGGACTAAGTGGGTATAACAAATGAGTGAATCAATGTACTTTTTACAGGTCTTTAGGTCTTTTCTTCATTCATGTGTGATTTATGTTCTTTAGAACAGGCACTTGATTTTAAGCATGAAAAAATTAGGGATAGGGATGTCCGTTAAACAGAGCTTTTTAGAGCTTTTTATGAGATATATATTTAGGATATTTAATAAGAACAAGCATGAGGGAAAAGACTGGTTCATATTTATTTTATAAGATTATTTAGATGAGGTAATTATCAGCATCTGATATCCTTATTTACATTTACAGCATTTATCAGACGCCCTTATCCAGAGCTACTTACAATTGATACAGTCTTACAATCCAAGCAATTGTGGGTTAAGGGCCTTGCTCAAGGACCCAACAGTGGCAGCTTGGCAGAGGTGGGATTTGAAGCCTGGACCCTCTGGTCCATAGTCTAGTACCTTATCCGCTAGGCTCTACCACAGTCCCTATTATATTATATTGAGTAAATGACATTTTCATATTACTGAGTAGAATTACATACATTCAAAGTTGTTTAAAGGGATAACAGGTGAGCTTCTGTCTTCTGGGAAACACTGGATTTGAGTGAAATGGTGATTTCATTACATTATATTTATTGTCATTGTGCAGAGTATGAACACAAAGCCAACGAAATGCAGAATTTCAGAATTAAAGCCTGTGTGCTAGAGATATACTTCACACAACCACAAGTGAAATGTGAACTATTTCGGACTTGCAGTACTGTGCAAAAGTCTTAGTCCACCATTAGATTTGCTGTTTTAGCAATGGTATAATGACCATATGTAATTATTTCCTAGCCTTTTTTATTAAGATGCAAACAGAAAATACAGGAAATATGTACACAAAGTAAAAAAAAAGACAATTTTCAGAAAAAAAATGGCTGAGAAAGTGGTTTCTTGGCTGCTAGCTTTCTGATCAAGCTTCTTCAGACTGTAGAAAGGTCAACATGGCATCCCAAAGAAGCTGCCAGATGCTGCTATTGCTCATGGGGAGTTCACACTAAATACTCACCACAGAAGCTGTTTTGTCTTATTTTTCAATACTGCGTACAAATTTCCTGTTTTTCTGGTTGTATTCTAATAAAGAGACTTAGAAATAATTATATATGGTCATTATGTCATTGCTAAAACAACAAGTGTAATGGTGGCATCGTGGCCCCAGACTTTTTGCACAGCACCGTAAGCTCAGGTAGTTAAGGTTTGGTTGCTAAGCTCAGTGCTCTAGGCTCTATACTACTAATTAGAAGGCTGCGAGGTCAGTAAAGTTGAATGAACAGGGTACAAGACACCCTGAAAATGTCATGTTTTGGAATGTGCTCATGTACTTATTAAGGAATCACAAATGTCACGGGACGCTCCTCTCTGTAGCCGTAACAACTATTACTGGCCTCCCAAGGAGAGCTTTGAAAGGAAAGCACAGAGACCAACATGTTGTTTGAAAATGATTTTGAAGGAAAGGCCAGCATAACTTTTAAAGCTGTTAAGTCTAAAGTAAATCAGATGATCTTCAGAGTTGGTGACTTACATATTTCTATATGAGTTTATGTTCATATCCAGACTACACAAGCGCTTACAGTGGGTCTTCCTGTATTTCCAGATAATCAAACGCTGCCTTCTGGCACAACAAAACCTGCTATCAGTGTAGATTTTGTACAGCCTTATAATCTCCACATGTTGTGCTTCCAGTGTTTTGTCATTGTGTCTTTTTTTCCTCTGGCTGAATGTCTCCCAGCTGGGACTTTGCCCAGCTTATTTCCTTGGCACCGAAGATCTGGAGAATATTAAATTCACTGAAACTGGCTTTCAAAGCCGAGGCTGTGATTTAACGCAGATTTTGGGCTTCTCTACGTCACTGCAACAACGAGCTTCAGTTTTGTGCCAAGTCTCTTTAAATCGAGGCAGGAGGCGTTGAGTGGGTCCCTTTCAGCGGTGAGGTCAGGCTAAATTGCTTTGCCAAATTGCCAGGTACATGCAAAAGTGTGAAGCTCGAGCCAGCATTGATCTCCTGTCTAAGAGTAAATCCAATACACCGAGACGAGCCTTCATCCCAAACAGCTTATTAGTGCAGATTGAGAATGGGTTGCTTGTGTTGTAATTCCAGCTTCTCGTGGATGTCGCCGGTGCTTGAGTGCATCTGCTGATATAACCGTGCAAAAAAAGCATACTCTGTGGCTCGGATTTGCTAAGTTCCTTTGTTTAAAAAGAGATTATGCGGCTTAAGTTATACAATCAAGCAAGCATGTGAAGATCTGGGTGTGTAACTTTGCTCAAAGTTTTTTGGCTGAGCTAGTCCTCCGTTACTTGTTAGTTCCATTGGTCTGGTGCCTTCAAAAGCAACTGCTGGACACTAGGTTTTCTTTGTTAAGTAAGCATCAAATTCCTCGGTGTACAATTAACCAATGACTTTACCTGGCCTGTTCACTCTATAATAAATGTCTGGACTGCCCAGCGGCGCCTATTCGTCTTAAGGAGGCCTAAGAAGTTTGGCATGGACACTTGTACGCTTACGGAGGCACCATCAAGAGCAATCAATGACTCCGTTTACTTGACTAAATAATGCCAAGATGCATATTCTCTTATTATACGTTATTTTATTCAATGTTTTCATTTAAATATACTATTGTATTATAATATATACCATAGTTTATATAGTTTCTCTGTTTTATTACACTCTTCATAATATTGTTTTCTCTTTAATTTATTACAGTTTGTATTGTAGTTTGTTTTATTTCTTATATTTTCTTTACATCATATTTTCTTTTGTTTATTTAAACTATTACTATAAACTTATTAATTAGACAACTTAGTTAAAATCTTATATATAACATCTAGGCTGCGCAAAGAGGTTGGGTCCCTTTAAGAGTCTTTATCCTCCCAAGGACCTATAGAGAGAGACCTATATATCCAATATATTTTTAGGATCGCTGGTATAATCTGACAAAAATTATATGACTTATTTGCGTTGTTGGGTCAAATAACACAGAAAAATATGATCTGGTTATTCTGGCTACTGCACATGCGCATCCCGCCACTACAAAGGGGCCAAGACTTGCCGCCTAACTCTCTGACACATGTACTAATATACCGAATGACGGGGTGGGGCTTCTCTACAGTCCCATTCATATTTCAAGCAGTGACCAGTCTCCTCCTTATATAACGCCTCTGATAACAGACAGGGGCTGTACATCATCCGGCGGCTTAGCAGGGTAGAATGTTATTACTGGCGGGACATTGCTCACATTTTAAGTTTAGTGAGAGGTGAGGTTGGCGGCTTCTTTTGAGGTAAATTGCATGGAGGGAAATCTGTCCTGCCATTCCAAGTGGCGAGAGATGAGGCTGGCGAGATAACAGGGATAACGAGCTTGGACTGTATAATATGCCATACAGATCATAGGGTGGCTCCCGGCAATCCAGGACATTTGTCATGAGTGTTTCACAAGAACATTAATGCTTGATCAAACCTTGGATTATTGCACTAATTATTCACCATTATTGCACAATTAAAATGCTTGAATCTTGAAAACATCAGTATATAGCCCAACGTTTGTGGAGACCCATCATTTTTATTTAAAAAAAAAAAGGATAATAGTTTATACTTAGTTCCCCTTTTGTCTTCACTGTACTGAGAAGCTTTCACCTGCATTTTGGAACATGGCTCCTAGGCCGGGGATTGATGTTGGACTTTAAACCTTTGGCTCACAGTTGGCATTCCAATTAATCTCAAGGGAGTTTGATAGAGTTAAGGTCAGGGCTCTGTGCAAGCCAGCCAATTTCACCATCATAGTTGGCAAACCAATCCTTTATGGACTTTGTTTTAGGAGGGCAGGGCAGAAAGTTGATTAACTGCCTTATTAGAGGTGGAAACCTGTGAAAGTGCCATATTGAGAGTCACTCGAGTGTCACACAGCCCATTCTACTACCACTGTCGGTCTATGGAGAATCCATACCTGTACGCTTCATATTATGAGCAGTGAGTGTGGCTGAAATAACTGAGATCACTATAGAATCTACATACTTTAGGCCATATAGTGCACATTATGTAGCATTCAGCTAACACCCTTTTGTAATGTCGGGACACTCCTGATCTGGCCACACAACAACCACAGACTCAGCCACCACCCGAGGAGCACTCAGGAACATGGTGATATCAGAGGTAATCCGGCAGCAGCCCGTCCCAGAAACACAACTCCAGAACTGAGAGTCCTGTCTTTACCAGAGGCAAAAACCAGAGAGGCTCAGCATTAGGGACCAGTGCTCTACCAACTTAGCCACTCGGGTTCGACCCATTCTGTCAAAGAGAGGGTCGGTTGCGTTGGAGTTGTTTGAGCGTCTCAGGCTGCCTTTGAGTTCACGGCTTGTTAATGTCAGCTGTTAATGTCAGATTCATTAACTCCTGGGTGGATTAATTGCAGCAGAGTAACAAATCTTTTGGAGGGTACTAGCATCCTTGAAAAGTTCAACTGATCTCCAATACAGATTCCAGACAGAGCGTGTCTGTTTCTGGATTACTTCCAGTTTCACCAGGGGCTGGTTATATGTCTCAGGTCCTTGGTTGGGGGCGGGGGCTCAGTTGTCATCATTTCAATTATCCCAAATAATACCCATATTTCATCCGGCTGACATTACCATCTCCCTTGCTAGGAAATAGGTGTGAACATACTTTTACAATTTATACAACTGGATACCATTTCTAGCCGTTTATTGGTGTTTAAACTGGACACACGTGGACAGATGATATCGTTTTTGGACTTGGATATGTGGGAAGTCTGGGTTTAAGGCATGACGACTCCACGATGTATCTAATTACAATGTATATTACCTTCTATTATTAAGTCCAATCCTGAATTGAGCAGGCCAGGTGACAGTGGCAAGGAAAAATCATAAACATTAAAAGGAAGAAACTTGGGAGGCCAAGACTAAAAAGGACCCACTCTTTTGGGACGGGCCTAGGTTATATGTAATAATTAAACTAAGTTATTGTTTCATTAAGGTTTTTTAGTATGTGTAATAAACAGAAGCTAAAATAATATTACAGAGATAACATATTTAAATATACAATAATTAAATAATAATTATGTAGACTATGCATCTAAGATAATAGGGAGAAAAATGAAATACAGAGTACTCTGTAGGATCTTGTCCTCAGTGGGAAGGTTTGCTATGGTGATGCGTGATTTTTTACATTTCAGCATTTAGCAGACCGCCCTTATCCAGAGGACTTACAATTGAAACAAGCTTAACAATCCCAAACAAATTGGGGGTTACGGGTCTTGCCCAATGACCCAACAGTGCAGCTTGGCAGAGGTGGGATTGGACCCTGGACCTTCTGTCCAGATCCCGTATCTTAACCACTCGGCTACCACCGTCCCGAGGATGGGTGTGATGGTGTAGGGATTGTGAGTGGGTGGCCTAAACAATGGTGGGATAGATTACAAAATTCTACAAACATAAGGAAACAAACCTTCCCCCCCCAACTTGAGATTATAGCACCCAACAGGACGGTACTGACATGGATTTATGGTTCATTCCCATCTCTGCCAAGCTGCACTGTGGGTTCCTTGAGCAAGGAACCTAACCCACAATTTGCATCGGATTGTGAGACGTACCAGTTGTAAGTCGCTCTGGATGAGGCTGTCTGCAAATGACATAAGTGTATAACAGTCACATGATAGGAAAATCAGGAAGGAAATGGCATCCTGTCTTGTGCTTTTAAGCCTGCTTCCCAACCAGAGGGGACATGGGTAATGGACTTGATCTAGGGATTTTAACAGATATAGTTGGTGTTGCCCTGCATAAGGTTTGTTGTGCATTTTGATGCATTCTCCATTGTGATAAGGGGTTTGACAGCTCAAGTCTAGTGGGTAATGGCTTCGGGGAGTTTGAGTGAGCGTGTGATGCGCTGTGATGGACTTAACGCTTTAAAAAAGTGTTGATCTGGATATGAAATGTACTCATATTGTAGAGTGCGCTGTTGAGCTATCATATAAACGAGAAACTGTGCCAACCGAGTGCCCTTCCTGCCTTGTAATCACTACAGTGGTATCAACATAATATGTGTCTCCAGGGACTCTCTGAGGATAGACCACGCACAGGGATTATACACTACTACAGTAGGCGCTGGTGTTTCAAATAGGAGTTGGGAGTGTTATAAACATTATCCTTACTCTTCAATGTAGGAGGCCTGCTAAAACGTTCCCCCATGAAATTAGCTGCTGTTTGTTTGCTAATAGAAGGCAAGGGGGACCCAGAAGGGGCGTTGGGCGGGAGGGGAGGGTGGTGTTAAAAAAGCTCAACAACACAGCTGCTTTTCTGATCCTCTAAAGAGAGCCTCACTTAAATACAGCAAGACACGCTCTCGCCCACCGGCGGGCCAATACCAATAACCTGAATCCCTTACCCCTCTTGTCCACATGCACACACCACTATTTGGATCCCTCTAATTCCAACCATCCTGGGCACACACGGTGTTCTCACTTTCATTTCTGTTGGCATGGCTCTGGTCTGTCAACAAAACATTGCAGTTTTATTACCACACGGCTTCACAGTAAACCAGCATAGTAAGAAATTCTCAGTTAAATCAGTGGTGTTGTTTTGTTGAATGTTTTCTGTTATTGTCATTTTTGACCAAATCAAGATGAAAAATATGAACTTGGCTCCTTCACTATGACTTACCAGAGGCACACCCCCTTAAACGGGACTGACTTTACACCTAGGTACTGACAGGTACACAGGTCACACTCTTTTGCTTGGACATATTGGTAGATAAGCCACCAACACTGCCCTCAATGTACCTTATCGGTAACAGGCCACAAGTTGCAATAGGGCGAGAGCTACACAGATACTGTAGCGGGGACAGATGGGTATAGAGGCCACACCACCTCCACTGGAACTGATAGGTACACCGACCACACCCTTCGCCAAGCAGATACACCTCCTTTACTTGTGGTACAGAGGCCACATTTTCTTTGCTGGAACTGACCCTTTTACTAAGACTGAAAGGTGAAGCGGTCCTGCCCGTGACTGACACCTCCTTTAATTTACATTGACAGCATTTAGCAGACAGTCTTACTCAGATTTGGGTCACAATTCAGATCACAATTGATACAATCCAAGCAATTGTGGGTTGAGGGTCGGCTTGGCAGAGATGGGATTGGATCTCTGGAAAATCTGGTCCAAAGTCCATTACCTTAACTGTTGAGCCTCCACAGTTCCGTCTTTAAGGTACTGAACTCTGGATCTGTTGGGACTAGAGAAAGAAAATTAACCCACAGTTGCTTGGATTGTAAGGCTGTATAAGTTGTAAGTCGCTCGGGATAAAGGTGTCTGCTAAATAACATAAATGTAACTGCAAATGATGGACAAAGTGGCAACACCACCTTTACTGGGACTGACAGGGAAAGTGGCCACACCTCTGACTAACAGCTACAGAGGCCAAGCCTACTCTACTTTGACGGACAGATACATGGGTCACATGGGCAGACAGGTAAACTGGCCACACCTCTGACTGACAGCTACAGAGGCCAAACCTCCTTCACTGGGCCAGTTGGGCACAATACAATATTGTATTCCCAAATTATAATGAACAGAAGGAACTAAAACATGTAATCCATTACTGATTACTCATTACTCCCCGCAAAATGTAGTCTCATTACTTTAAGTTTAAGTTACATTCTAAAATCCGTGCAAATATACTGGAATCAAATCTACAAACAAATCTGAAAAGTACAAAAATGATAGTCAATATTTTTCCATAGTTTATTAAGGAACCAATGTATCACAAGTAGCAACATTAAAAAATGTATAACATTACTTTCATTAGCCTATACTTGATGTTAGACTTAATTTTTGGAAACCCTACACTGGAGTTCGAGTCCCTGTAATTAGCAAAGGAGGGTTTGGTTTTTTGGGTTTTAGGAGAAAACCTATGATCATGTTGACCCAACATACCATAACAGTTAACTTGACTACCATCTGGCATTCTTTTTTATACCAAAACACCACAGCGTTCGTTATAAGTAAAACGTTTAATGCACACATGATGTTTTCATATTTATTCTTTTTTTAATTAAACATAACATAAAATTATAGAAATGATAAAGCTGAGTACTTTACAGTGGGGCAAAAAAAGTCTTTAGTCAGCCACTGATTGTGCAAGTTCTCCTACTTAGAAAGATGAGAGAGGTCTGTAATTTTCATCATAGGTACACTTCAAGTAGGAGAGACAAAATGAGGAAAAAAATCCAGGAAATCACACTGTAGGATTTTTAAAGTATTTAATTGTAAATCATGGTGGAAAATAAGTATTTGTTCAATAACAATCAAGCAAGATTTCTAGCTCTCACAGACCTGTAACTACTTCTTTAAGAAGCTCTTCTGTCCTCCACTCGTTACCTGTATTAATGGCACCTGTTTGACTTCGTTATCTGTATAAAAGACACCTGTCCACAGCCTCAAACTGTCAGACTCCAAACTCAACCATGGCCAAGACCAAAGAGCTGTCGAAGGACACCAGGAAGAAAATTGTAGACCTGCAGCAGGCTGGGAAGAGTGAATCTCCAATAGGCAAGCACGTTGGTGTGAATAAATCAACTGTGGGAGCAATTGTAAGAAAATGGAAGAAATAACAAGACCCATTGTAATTCCATCGATCTGGGGCTCCACGCAAGATCTCATCCAGTGGGGTCAAAATGATCATGAGAACGGTTGAGCAGGGAAATCCCAGAACACACAGAGGGAACCTGATGAATGACTGCAGAAGAGCTGGGACCCAAAGTAACAAAGGCTACCATCAGTAACACACTACGCCGAAAACAGCGTAGGAAATGTTTTATGATTGGGTATTATAAGTAATTTAAAAAAAAACCGTGAGTAAATGCAAGTAATCTATTGTATTATGTTAGTTAATTATAATGTGATTAACAAAATAATTAGCTGCAAATGCCTTACAATACTTTTGTTATCAGAAAATAAAAGTATTTTTTACATTACTTTTGTAATGCGTTACCCCCAACGCTGCGTCAAAGCTACAAATGCCCAATGACAGGGTGAAAAACATGATTCTGTGGTGGCAAGTGATTAGGGTACGGACCATGGACCAGGAAAGTTCAGGGTCACCGTCCCAGCCACTGCAAACTGCCACTGTGGGCCTTATCCCTAAATTTTTGTGTTGTACATTGTAAGACTTGTCTCATTGTACAGTCTTCTGGATAAGAGCATTTGCTGTGATTAATTATTAATCCTTATCAATGATTAATCTGGGATTTAAACTCTCAAGCCTCTGATTAGTAGTCCAGAGCTTTAACCAGTTTCTATGTAGAATAACAAAATGCTGAATCTAGGCAGCAAGGTGTTGATACACAACATCGGGACATTTTACTTTTGAACGACCTTACAAATGGCTCCAGACGTCCCCTGTGTATAATGAATGAGTATGTTTTGATCAGTCTGCAGCAGTGTTTCTGCACACCTCCATGACGCAGTTCCAATTTGGGAGATGCTTTCGTGTAGAAGCTCTTTTATGGCTGTTTTCCCACTGGCGTCTTTCCTCATGCTATTGGCCGTTCAAGTGCAAGCCAATTGATCCTTTAGGAGCACTGTTCTCAAGGCAGAGTGGAGCTCACATAAGTGTTTCCATGCCCTGATTGAGAAATCCGAGTTGTAACGGGGCATTGCATCTGCCAGGCTCTGGGATTGGGCACTGATCTGATCCCCATGATGCGTAGGCTACTGCATTTACCACTCTCAGCCCCTGAGGTTTTAAACTCCAATTTCTTTTCCATCTTAAAAAAAACATTAGAATAGTGAAGGCTACTCTGGTTCTGCTTTTCCTCCACCATTTGTAGTGCTGTGTAGTATACTGTTTCCTTAAACACCTAATCCATTAAACTAATCACAAGCTCAGGAGCGATGTCATCAAATGATATAGGTTTGAGGGGCAAATAGATATTTATTCGCAATTAAATGGCATAATCTGTGGTTTCTCATTTTAGTCCAGCAGTAGTTCTTTCTCTTGAAGTACCCTCCTCTTAGGTGACTGGTACTTATTACATACATTGTTCTTGGAGTCAGAAATATTCAGACGTTCCTGTAAATACTTAGGGCTATATGCAGTAAGGTTATCACTTGTTAGATTGACATTTAGATGCCTGCTTTACTGGGATTAAGGTTGCCACCTTCAGTGTGGTCAACTAAGGTCCACCCGACTGCCATTCACTAACCAACCCTGTAACCCAACCACCACCACCTAAATCTCACTGCCACACACCATTTTACTCTGCCACATGCCATCCAACCATATCGCCACAAACTACAAGCCTGAACCGTTGATACATGACAGCATGGATTCATGCTTTCATGTTGTTTAAGGTTTAAGGGTTTCGGTGTGAATTGTAGCGTCTGTTCTGAGCTGACAGGAGTTGCACCTGGTGGGGTCTTCTTTTGCTGTAGCCCACCTGTTTCAAGATTTGATCTGCTGAACGTTCAGAGATGCTCTTCTGCATACCTCAGTTAAATTGAGAGGTTACTGTTGCCTTTCTATCAGCTCGAACCAGTCTGGCCATTCTCCTCTGACATCAGCAAGGTATTTTCATCTGGAGAACTGATCTCACTGGATAGTTTCTCTTCATTGGACCATTCTCTATAAATCTTAGAGATGGCTGTGTGTGAAAATCTCAACAGATCAACAGTGTCTGAAATAGTCCATCAAGCATGCCATGCAAAAAATTACTTAAAATCATGTTTCTTCCTTATTCTGATGCTCGGATTGAACTTCAGCAGGTCGTCTTTGCCATGTCTGCATGCCTAAATGCACCGAGTAGCTGCCATGTGAATCGGTTTTTGCATTAACGAGCAGTAGAACACTGTACCTAATAAAGTGGCCAGTGTGTGTATACGAATAAATGTGTACATGGGTTTTTTATGCAGTTTGTTGTTTATACAGGCATGTATGAAAAGGAAACCTCCTGATTTTTAAGCCATTTTTTAAACTTACTAGTATAAATAGTAGCTGTTCACTAGCATAAATTTGCTACTTCTGTGCCCCAGTGGAATAAACCTATTAAACCTATTAAAACATGAGCTATGTCATCTTGTTTAATGTTAAAAAGTAAAAAACCAAACTTTAGTTTCAGTGTTAGTTCACTAGCTCTGAGCCTCAGTAGTTACTATTAGCTTTTGTTGCTAGTTCTGTTGCTTCACACAAGTGCTAGCACAACTAGCTTTGTTGCTAGTTCTGCTTAGACACATAATGGACAAGGTTTTTCTTTTCCACTCTCATCTCTGGCTGCCCATGTAGGGTCGTTTTATAAAGCTGCTTTGTAACAGTGTATTTTGTGTAAAGTAATAAATTAGTAATAAACTAATAAAATTAAGCTAAAAAAATGAAATGAATAGATTTGTTGGATTCTGCTGTTGTTATGAACAGATGTATGAGGACACATAGGTTCTGCCGGTATAATGAATTGCACACTTTTTGATGTCCTGGGTTTAAAGTCAGTCAAATGATACCTTCAAGGACACAGGAACTTGGACTGATTCACTACTTGTCACTATGTTTCTGTAGGAAACTGAACGCTATCAAGAACCTCAGTTATCTGTCACATGGAAAGTTTAGTGAGTGATTATATGTCCAGACTTGTTCAGATCTGTTCTTTACTCCTTTGTATGCACTGAGTTCAGCATTAAGTTACATAAAGGGATTCGTAAATGCGAGAAGCACGTTAACAGATATGGAGAGGGTTTTATAGCTGCAGTAAGAGGCATGTGGTAAGCTGTGTAAATCTCTTATGTCACCTGTGTTAAAACACTCCCCAAAGCCCAGCGCCAGCTCCGGATCCTATAAAGATCAAACCGCTTCCCTAAGAAAACATTACGTCACTGCTCATGTAAGGGTGATGAACATACTGTAATAGTAGAAACTGTACATGGAAAATCACCGTACCCTGTCTAAATCCTTACCTTTCGTCACATTGCACCCTGAAAACGTTTTTTTCCATCTGAATTTATACATTATAACCCTCAACATTGAAGTGAAAATAAAATAAAAGGAACGTTATTAAAATATCTGATTTGGATAAATGACCAGTCCCTTCAGATTAACCATTATAAGCGTGCTCAGGTACAACCAGCCAATCACGCACCACGCTGACTGACCCCCTCCCACCACCACCTGAAATCAACGGTAGTGTTCTTGATAACTTCGGAATAAAAGACGCAAGTTCTGCTTCTCTTTGAGGTTTCTACTACTGGTAGTACATGGTAATGTAAAGAATTCACCATGGTTGGAAAGGCGCTTTCAGGAAATCTCCAGAAGTTGTGGAAAGGTACAAGTTAAGACAAGGATACAAAAAGATTTCAGTGATTTTACCCATCCCTGGAGAGCTCCACCAGCACCTTGCCTAAATTGGGTGTGTACTCCAAATTGGATGACCGAGCCAGAAGGATATTGATTTGGGAAGCTCCCAAGTGATTGGCCACTTTGAGAGACTTACAGGTCTGTATCCCTGAGATTGACAAACAGTTTTATGGTCAGAAAACACACTAATGTTGTTTTTGGACTGAAATCCAACAGCCCACCTCCCAAAATACATCATACCGGCTGTGAAACATGGTGGTGGAAAACATTTATTGATGGGATGCTTTGCTTGTTGCCAAGTACATCTAAAGTCTTGAAGAAAACCAACTGAAAGTCCTCTGTTGTACACCTGTGGACACGTGGTTCACTTTCCAGTAAGAACATGATTCTGAATAAAGAGCCCCAAAAAAGTAGTTTAAGGATAGGTAGAAATTCATTAGAAAATTGTAGAAATAAATGTGTGAAATTGGACTGAGCTGGAACGATTCTGCAATAAAGTACCGGTAGCCTAAATATTCCCCAATCCAAGTGCAAAAGTCAAAGTCATATTTATTTCTATAGCGCTGTTTACTGTGGAGCATTCTCTCAAGGCAGCTTTAAATTGGTCTATTATCTTCATTATCTTCTGTTATCTAGGGCCATTCCCAATTTGAGCAAGCCTAGGGTGACAGTGGTAAAGCAGAACTCCCTAAACGTTAAAGGAAGAAACCTTGGGAGGATGAAGACAATCACATTTTGACAAACAGAAGGCAGTAATTAAAGCTAATTTAGGAGGCGGATCCCTTTTCCAACCCAGTTATTCTAGTTTTTCAAAATTTTCAGAACTGTTGCTTTTTTCTGGTTTACATGGTTGTAAGGAAAACATGTGCAAAAGGGATTTTAAAGGGGTGTGATGCGTCATGGGCTAGGGTGGTACAGTTTTGGCACAGTCACACCAATCGGCATCTTGAAATTAAAACATGAATAGGGTGGACATGAGCCAGTTGTCTTAAGAGCAACACGCTGACAAAGCTTCCATTTACTGAATCTGTACTGCTCATGTTTGCTAAAAAGCAAAAAGTTTTTTTGCAGCACATAATCATTTTGATTGCATAATCATTTCATAACTACTGAAAACAGAGGTATTCTGAATGCTAGTTTACTGAATTAGCATTGGCTCCGGAATGCTGCAGATTGTATTCAAAGGCACTTAACATTTAAAATAGAAGCTTTATTTTGTGGTAAAGGCACATTTTGCAATATATTCAAGCCCAGTGTGCACGGAATTTAAAAACAGTATTGTATTGAGACATAGAAAGAGCCACAACTGAATGTATGGAGAGCTACATACGGCAGTTAGCAGACAAGCTATTTGGTAACAGTTTCTAAGCCTGACTGAACACTCATGTACGTTTCCCCTCCTGTTGCTTTCAGACGCGCCGGCTGACCAAAGTGGAGCGTCAGCGCTTCAGTGAGGAGGTGGAGATGCTGAAGGGGCTGCAGCACCCCAACATCGTGCGCTTCTACGACTCGTGGAAGTCCACTGTTAAAGGCCACAAATGCATCATCCTCGTTACTGAGCTCATGACGTCAGGAACACTGAAGACGTAAGTTCAGCTCTCCGAGGCATAACTGTACACTGATCCAGTGAATTGCTCCCAAATTGTTTGCAGATGGCTCAGACTTTATGCATGAATGCAGGACTGCCATGCCCGGGTAGAGAGAGAAAAAGAATACTGGATCCTTCTATTTCTCTGTGCAGTTTACATCTAATAACAGTTTGGGATTTACAGGATCTTTAACAGAAGTCTTGACTGAAATAAATGCTTTTCCACTAAACTCGACCATTTTACAGAGTAATTAATGTGATTACATCTGTTAAAAACATCCTGCCCAGATTACCAGGATAACCCACGTCTGCAAAAGCACAAATAGTAGATTATGGTCTCAGTGATTAAGTCAGATCCGCAGTTTAGTCCGATCAAATAGATTTCATACAATGCATTCAGAAAGACTTCAGACCCTTTCACAGGCTCTATGCTAAAATAACAAAAATCAAGCTTTTCCCCCATCAATCTGCACTCCATACCCCATAATGAGAAAGTGAATTTTAGAAATGTATTAAAAAGGAAAAACTAAAATGTTGCATGGGCATAAGTATTCAGACCCTTTGCTATGACTCTAGAAATTTATCTCTGGGGGCCTCCCATTTCTCTTGATCACCTTTGAGATATTGATTGGATCCACCTGTGGTAAATTCAGTTGATTGGACATGATTTGGAAAGACACACACCTGTCTATATAAGGTCTCACAGCTAACGATGTATATCAGAGCAAAAAAAGCCATGAGGAGGAAAGAACTGCCTGTAGAGCTCAGAGACAGAATTATGTGGAGACACAGATCTGGAGAAGGCTGCACAAATCTGCTGCACTGAAACGTCCCAAGAGCACAGTGGCCTCCATATACCTTAAACAGAAGAAGTTTGGAACAAGCAGGACTCTTCCTGGAGCTGGCCGCCCCACCAGACTAAGTAATCGGAGGAGAAGGGCCTCGGTAAGAGAGGTGATCGTTAACGCAATGGTCACTCTGGCTGAGCTCCAAAGATCCTGTGTTCAGATGGGAGAAACTTTCAGAAGATCAACCATCACTGCAGCACTCCACCAACCTGGGCTTTATGGCAGAGTGTTCAGACAGAAGTCCAAGACTAAAATAAGCTTTGTGTTAATGATTTTGGCAAACTGTAGAAGTGTTTTAAACATTAACTTACTTATCATTACTTATCATAGAGGCTGCTCTGATATAGTATAGACCGCTTTACCAAACACTCACTTCTCCTCAGTTCATGATACTTTTAAGTTACGAAGGATTTGTTGAACATATCCCCTTCATAAATCAGGGAGCACCTCTACAGTACAACTCCATTAATGCATATAGTGTTATACAGTGTGGATTTTCTGGGGGGTCTGGAACAGATTCATTCAATTTACATTATTCCTTATGGGAAACATTTGCTCAATAATCGTCGTTTTCGGTTCTCGACAAGCCTTCTGGAATGAATTAAAGACTAGAATCGGGGTATAACTGTATTTGGAACATAGCATTTGGTTTGAAACATAGGTGATGGTGTAAAATGCACATCAGTTTTGTACCTGACCTTGCTGTCATATTCATTAACATACAATACACGTGTTCATTAAGTTCATCAGTAAGTTATCTTGCACTTTTTTTGGGTGCATAAAACTTTAGTTCAGCAATCTCAGTGTCAGTTTTGAGTGATGGCTAATGTTATTTTTGCCTCTCTTCAGGTACCTCAAAAGGTTTAAAGAGATGAAGCTGAAGCTCCTTCAGCGGTGGAGCCACCAGATTTTAAAAGGCCTTCACTTCCTGCACACGCGAACACCACCCATCATTCACCGTGACCTCAAATGTGACAACATCTTCATTACGGGTCCCACCGGCTCGGTCAAGATCGGAGATTTGGGTCTGGCTACACTCAAGAGTGCCTCTTTTGCCAAGAGTGTGATAGGTTAGTGTTTTGTAATGGCCAAGATATTCTTAACAGTCCATTTATGTCTTTAGTTATTTACAGGGATCTTGTACTGGTTCTTTGTTTGTGTTTAAGTGGCTGATCCGGACTTTGCTTCATCCTTTATAAACACGTTTCATCTGAGAATCATATGAGAATAGTTGCAGCCTGCATAATGGTCTGCATATACACTTTAAGGGGCATAAAACCCTTCAAGTTGTTAGAACTTAATGGTGATGACGATAGGGTGACACCTACATAAGAATACATAAACATTAATGAAGGAATATTCCAAGAGCTTTTGTCAGGTTTGATGTGAAGACAACTTAGCACTTAAGGAAAGGGCATTTGATTTTATTCTCAGTAAGACTAGTAGAAGAATCTTATGACAACCCATGGCAATAACATGAGACAGTGATGGCAGTTGTTATGTTATATTATGTGTATTTGTCTTACCCTAAATTAGAGATGAAGCTTGTTTTTGATGTTTGACTGTCACAACGTCACCATTATAAAGTCCACCAAGTCTGTCTGCCTCTGCCAAGAGGCTTAAATGGGTTGTTATTGGATTTTCAAGCAGGGCTAGATTTAAAAAAAAACATGGCCAGATCAACACAAAAATGGATAGATTTAGTCTCAAATTGCCTTCTCTGTGTTCTCCAAGCTTATAGCCTTATAGGAGAAGACTAAATGCTGTTTTACAGGTAGGCCCCTATTTTCTATGGGATATGTTCCGACAAATCCATCGTAAGCTGAATTTATCATAAACATTACACATGCTTAAAACACTTTAACTTTACATTAATCATCAACACATAGCATATTTTATAATAAAGTATTGAATATTTCATGTAATTAAATGAATAATGTACTGAAAAACAAAACGACCATAGTGTTTCTTCACTACATTTCCCAGCGCTCATCACTCTCGCCATGTGACTCACTACGTCACGCACTGCCGACTTCCTCATTCAGTACGGGAGAGTGCAGAAGAGCGTCAAACTGTATATCGCTTGTGAAGTTCAAAATTCAGAGTACAGTTTCTGCTGAATGTGTTTTTATGTTTATTATTGGATTCCCTCATAAAGTCAAAATGTTATAAATTGGACCATTTGTAAAATGGAGAGTACCTGTACTGGAAAAGGGAGGTTGTACAAAGTATTTAATGCAGAGGTGCCAATAATTGTGACGCATGGTTTTGTTAATGATAATTATTTCTCAATGAGAGATTTTTTTTCTCAGAATAATTTTGCTGCGGTTGAATTATTCCCATTTTTTCAGTCTGAGATTAAGCTAATTCACTAAAAGTTCAATATTAGAGCTTTTTTTTTTAACTTATCTTTACCAGGGTGCCAAGAATCATGTGCCAAGAATCATATGACTGTATATTCGCAGAAAAACAACAGCAGGGGTAGTACATGTGGGAAACGAGACACATAATAGTAGTAGAGACAAAACATGATTTAATATGCAAATAACAGACCACAATCTTTTGCTTGAAAGTAGGATGGGATTTGAAGATGATTCAGGAATGAGATTCAATTAAATTGGCTCCCATTTTCTGAAGTTTCCCTCTTCTAATCGTTTTCCAGAAGGACTAACATTTGGATAAGGGTAAATAAAGACTCATAACCTTGTCATAGATTTCCCTAAAATAATATGAAGCATTTATATGTAGGTTTTGTCATTTACAGGTAAGCATCATTTAATGACCATACGATCGATGTCCGTTTGTTTTAACACCCGAGGTCCTAACAATTCCAACAAATTATAATGGGAAATAAAAATCTGTCTTTTAACTTTGGACGTTGAAGAAACAGAAACAGCTGGTCAAATTAAAAAAGGGTTAGCATGTGTATTATTACTGCCATAAATATTAGTTATGTTAGTTTAGCTTACTACATACATAAGTAAGAATTATGTTATGGTCTGTGTTGCGCATGGACACTTTTAGGACAAAGACACAAGCAAAGATGTGAACTGGGACTGTGGTAGCCTAGTGGTTAAGGTACTGGACTATGGACCAGAAGGTCCAGGGTTCAAATCCCACCTCTGCCACTGTTGGGTCCTTGAGCAAGGCTCTTAACTCACAATTGCTTGGATTGTATGACTGTTCTCTGGATAAGGGCGTCTGCTAAATGCTGTAAATGTAAATGGAAAAGTTTATACTCCGCTCATAACACTACAAGCCAGCCATTTGACCTTTGTGACTTCCTACTGGTAGCGTTGCTCTGGATTTACCTACTTACAAGCTACAAATCTTAGTGTTTCCTCTTCTGGAAATTAGTGTGTTCCTTCAAGTGGACTCATTCCCTCTTGATTGTGTGCAGCCAGCGACGTTCCACGTGTGTTTTGAGCTGTATCTCTGACGCATTGACGTATCATGTGTATGAAGTTTTCCGATGAACATACCCTAAACTAAAAAGACAGTGTGACTATGGTAATGTCTGGCTAACGACCATTAGGATGAACAGCCTGTTTCACGGACCATAATGCATTCCTTAAACAGTGCTTTTCTGTATGTGTGAAGTTTTACACGACAATGTATAGTGCCAAACCACTATTCTGATTCTGAAGTCATGCTAACTGGTTTGCACCTTCAGCTGGTTCTTTCGTCTTCAGAGTTGATTCAGAGTTGATTTTTCTTCATTTCTTTGCCCTTTCAGAAATTGGCTGTTACATATGTTTAAATGAGCTCAGTCCTGGAAAATTCTAGAAATAGCCATATGTGGACCTGTAACCAGTAATGTCTCTGTGCTGTCTGTCCTGAGCAGGTAACTGTCCTTCAGAGTTATTACTGTAAACATAAGCTGCTCTGCCTCCCGCTACCAGCTGCCATATATGTTTGTTTATTTATTCTTGTCATATTTGGGCCTGCTCAGTGCCTGACAGCGAATAGATTTAAAGATGCCAGCAACCACGGCGCATCGGAAATAGGTTTGAAAATTGTCTAAATTTGGGTTTAATTGACCAGTAAAATAATTAGGGGTCTGTGTGCAGACTTGAAGAGCTTAGGGCGATGTTAGCATCACACTAGAGGTCACACTAAATACTTACCACTGTAGCCTATAGAAGCTTTTTTCTGATTTGTTTCCGTTTTTAATACTACTTAATGTAACTTAATGTATTTTCTACAGTACTTCATTTCTACATCTACATTTTTAGAAAGAGATCTTCATTTTCTATCTTAATGTGGAGGGCAGATTGCCAAGAAACGTTTTTTGTCACCACATTTGGTGTCATTTCTCTTTTGCACCAGGTGTATCTCCAGGCTCTATTCTAGGGTATTTTATGTTTTTCTTGCTTGTTTTTTACTTTCACAGGAACCCCAGAATTCATGGCTCCAGAAATGTATGAGGAGAAGTATGACGAGGCGGTGGACGTTTATGCTTTCGGGATGTGCATTCTGGAGATGACCACATCCGAGTATCCTTACTCAGAGTGCCAAAATGCAGCCCAGATTTACCGGAAAGTCACCAGTGTAAGTAAACTATTACATTGATACATTACAGATTCAGGTCACAGGTTCATGTGTGTATACAAGTTTAAACATCTAAGATCTCAAGTCACATATTCATATTTAGTCACTTTCTAATGACATCCTACAACAGATAGTCTTACAATATATAATACAAGCAATTGGGAGATGAGGGTTCTGCACAAGAGCCTAACATTGACAGCTTGGTAATGCTTGGGCTTGAACCCTGAATCTTCTAGTGCATACTCCAGTACCTTAACCACTGCACCACTTCGGCCGCCAGTACGTTGTATAACTGAGCGTAATAACAGAGCATGGTGTTGATAATGTAAATAAAAATGCAGTAGAAAGCGTTATTGTGCTTGTATACAAAACAAGCATTATTGTGCTGGTATACAATATTTAATGCACAAATGATGAAAAGCTCATATAGGTAACACATTTTAAGTAACTTTTGTGATATTATAAAGAGTTTTCTTGGTTTAATTCTGTATGTTTTCACTTATGCAATTACTCAGTATTGGAAATTTCTGTGTATATTCAATAACTGGAGCAAAACAAATAGCAAAAGTTCTATTGAAAAATCCTCACAGCCGTGAGTACATGGACAACCAAACATCACGTCCATATTTATAAACTTCGATTTGTTTCCCACTTTACCCCTATGGCAGCATCCAGAACTTTTTTTAGAACATGACTGCAGGGATTCACTTCAATCTAATCAGAAATATTGGGTGATAAGTCTGGGATGACATTCTGGTTGGCATTGTAGTTTTTCCCCAAAGGTGTTGAATGGGGCTGAGGTCAGGACCCACTGAGGGCAGAGCTCATTGTGGCCAGGACTCACTGTGGTCAGGATTCATTGAGATCAGAACCCAATGTGGCCAGGGCTTACCGAAGTCAGTATTCGTTGAGGTCAGGACCAATTAATGCCAAAACGTATTGAAGTCAGAACCCATTGAGGCCAGGGCTCACTGAAGCCAATCGTTGAAGTCAGTAACCACTGAGGACAAGCCCAATTAAGGACTAGTCTCACTGAAGCCAGTCAGGTCCTTGCACACCAAACATGGTAAAATCATTCGGTCCAAACAAGATAAGGTCTTCCCTACTCTGTTGCCATGGGTAATGTTCTCTTGACACCAAACAAAACTGGACTACCACGTTACAGGATGATGACGTATTACTTCAGGGAAAATTATTCAGAGTCCAGTGGTGATGCTGTACCTGAAGCTTGGCATTGTCATTTCAAATTAAAACCCCTCTGCAGAGTTTTGCGATATCATGACATTTTATGAAGTTTTGAAGCAGCGGAAACATTGGCTTAACAACCTCCACTAGAGAAGACATTTGGGATGAAATTACCTTCAAGGTCCCCTGTGCCAAAAAAAAAATAACTGAGGCTCTGGTAGCTTTAATAGGAGAGATGCACATCCATACAGAATTGTTGAAAATGATGGCTTGTGAATCCATATTAATGTTCAGGGACCATGTTATGCTTTATCTAGATGTAAACATTTGAGTGAAGTGGCCATTCCAGAGCAGATGGGTTAGGTTCATTCTTCATATAAACTCTAATAATTTTAATAAGGAAAGGTCAAGTGTTCTTTGTACAATTACAACATGAGTTCTCTGAAAATGTCTTTTCATATCCAAACAACACCTGGTATTGTAACTGAAATATCCCTAGCTGAATCGTTATTTAAATCGAAACGAATTGGGACCTTGTGAATCGGAATCGAATCGATTCAGGATCAGTGGTGATGGCTATTGTCAGGAGCTTCTGGAAACCTGAATGAGAGTTAAGAGAAGATGCATGGACAACAACCAGTCATTCTGTACCATCATACTGGCATGATAGCTATAATAGAACCCCGTGATGACATTGCCATTTATTCCCGTCATCACACTGTTTCAGTTTGCAGTTCAGGGAAAGGCACAAGTTCCGGCAATGTGACTAACTGACTTGATGGATGGGTGGCATCCAATGACAGATCCATGTTGAAAGTCTTTGATATGAGGCGGTCCATTGAAAATGCTTCTCTGTGGAAATTGCACGGCTGTCTGCTTGATTTAACCTGAACAAAATGGGTGTGGCTGAACAAGCTGAATCCACCAACTAGTCAAGTTAACTCTTGTTGAGCACCAATTCACAAAAGTATGTGGTGGTGAGACTCAATTTTGTTCCTTCAGGACCATGGGTGCGAGACTTAAGCAGACAGTACAGTATACCATACGTCACAAAGTGCAGACCAGCCTCATGCTAGTTCTGTCTCTCTTTTTTTCTCTCGCCCTCTTGTACATTGTTAATGTCCCTGAAAATATTTACAGACCCAGCTCTCAATAGGACGCTGTGTGTGTGCAGCTGGATGCTCTTGTGCGACCGCCCGTGGGCCCTTCTTCTACTCGTCCTTACAAAACACCCAAGCGTGGTGCCTGCACTTTAATAGCCTCCTTCTAAAAGCTTTCACGAGCCCAGTAATGGCAGACAGAAGCCTATATGAATGTCACAGCGATATTTCTCTGCAGCAGAGGCGACAATTAGCGTGTCTCTCCAGGGCTGTAATTCAGGCTTGAAAAACAGAGACATCCCCTTTCTTCCCTGCTAATCAGGCTCTCCGTGAGACCACAGCATTGCAAATTGCAGGACTGGAATCTGTTATTAATTACGTCGTCGGATCCATAACTGTGACGCCAGCTTGCCGCAGCCGTTTCCAAGTGTCTGATTCGGGTTTTGCTGAGCTCACACAGCTCTTCCTTGACAGATTTCTGCTCTGCCTGTAAGGGTCGAGCATTGCTGCATGCAGGGAATCAGCGTGTGAATTATAGGCTATAGAAAACCAGACGGGCACACATTCCTGGGCCTGGTCTTATTGTTGAGTACAAAGGTACGTTATATAGAGAGTTCTCATTCTTTAATACGAGTACATACGGCATAGACTTTGGTGTAGAGCCATTTAAATTTGGACACCACTTTCAGAACCATGGGAACTCATATGGACCTGGTCCTCACATTCTAAACAAATCTTCCGCTGTATATGTGGAACACAACTGCTGCTATTCACTTCCATTCAGCCACAACAACATTAGGTGCTGATATTGAGCGTCTTTGAAAGGCTCTCAGTCTGCATTCCAACTTATCATATATGGATCAGGGCTTTCTGTAGGCCAGTCAAGTTCTTCCAGATCACGGTTATGGAACAAGACCTTTCCTATGGGTCTTTCCCAAACTGTGGCTACAAAATTGAAAGCTAAGAGTTCTCTAGACTGGAGAAGAACTAAGAGGCCTGAACCTTCATAAACTTCACCTTACCTGTACTGTATGAATTGTTCATATACCACCAAACCGTAGCATAGCAGAAACAACAGCTGTAATGCTTCAGTAGCTGTCTGCAGTTGGAAGTTTTTTGGTTTTAAAAACTCTGATGGAGACCAAAAGGCCATACCTCGGTTCTCGTCATTAATTCGTTCCAGAAGGCTTGTCGAGAACCCATGACGAGTACCCATGGAGATTTATTTGCACTAAGAATACAGTACTCTAGATGTAAAAATAAAGGAAAACACTATATGAAAAGGCATATCTCTTTTTTAACGATGCAGTTTGTAAACCTTATAGATAACAGTCAAAATTTTCATTATATACAGTACAAACCTATATAAAAGCCCAGTCATGAATACCCATTAATGAATAATGAATATTCATTATTCCTTATCCACCACTCTTTTCTCAAGCCCTATGGTAGGGCCAAATGATGACTCTTCATTCCTCACTCCACACTGCTCCAGAGTTTGTTTCAGTTGTTGGCTTTTGCACATGGTGATAAAAGGCTTGTGTGTGTGGCCATGAAAACCCAAACCATGAAGCTTTCTAAGAACAGTTTGTCGCATTGCTTCCAGAGCCGGTCTGAAACTACAGTCAAGCCCGAAACTCTGCACACCCCTTTCACCTTCTCCACGTTTTATTATGTTACAGCCTTATTCTACAATAGATTGGGTTCATTTTTGTCACACAATTCTACACAGAATAGCCCACAGTGAAAGCAGGTTTTTAGAAAATATGCAATTTTATTTTACTGACAAAACTACTTTATTTAGGGGTACATATCTGTACATACCCTTAGCCTAATACTTGGTTGATGCACCTTTGCCAGCAATTACAGCTTCAAGGCATATTGGGAAAGAAGCAATGAGCTTGGCACACTTGTTTCTGGATAATGTTGCCCATTCCTCTTGGCATATCCTTGCAAGCTCTGTCAGGTTGGATGGGGAGTGTCAGTACACAGCTCGTTCCACAGATGTTTAATTGGATTGTGGTCTGGGCTCTTGCTGGATGTTCACAGACTTTCTCTGAAGCCACTCCTGTGTTTTCTTGGCTGTGTGCTTCGGGTTTATGTCATGTTAGAAGGTAAACATTCACCCCAGTCTAAGGTCCAGCGGGCTCAAGGATCTTAGCTGCATTCATCTTTCCCTCTTTCAGGACTAGTCGCCCTGGTCCCGCTGCTGAAAAATATCCCCACATCATGATGCTGCCACCACCATGCTTCACTGTAGGGATGGCATTAGCCAGCTGATGAGCAGTGCCTGGTTTCCTTCAGATGTGACGCTTGGTATTCAAGCCAAAAAAGTTCAACCAGATAATTTTGTTTCAAATGGTTTGGGTGTCCTCTAGGTGCCTTTTGGCAAAATGGCATGTGCCTTTTACTAAGGAGTGGCTTCTGTCTGGCCACTCTACCATAAAGGTGTGATTTGTGGAATGCTACCTGGATGGTTGATCTTCTGAAAGGTTCTCCCATCTCCACAAGGATATGCTGGAGCTCTGTCAGAGTGACTCTCGGATTCCTGATCTCCTCCATGTCCAAGGCCTTTCTTCCCCAATTGCTCTGTTTGGCCGGGCAGCCAGGGCTAGGAAGATTCTTGGTGGTTCCAAACTTCTTCAATTTACGAATGATGGTGGCTACTGTGCTATTTGGGACCTGTAAAGCTCCAGCATTTTTTCTGTACCCTTCTCCAAATCTATGCCTTGACACAGTTCTGTTTCTGAGGTCTGCAGATGATTCCTTTGGCCCCATCTCATGGAGTTTGCTCTGACATGCACTGTCAACTGTGGGACCTTACGTAGGCAGGTATTGGCAATCCCAAACCATGTCCAATCAATTGAATTTTGATTTTAATAAATTTGCACAAATATCTAAAACCATGCTTTCACTTTGCCGTTGTGGGCTATTCTGTGACAAAAAATGAACTCAATCTATTGTAGAATAAGTTTGTAACATACTAAAACGTAGAGAATGTGAAAGGGGTGTGCAGACTTTCCGGATGGACTGTAGTTAGTGAGTATTGCACCTGAGAACAGACAAGGCAGTGCTGGTTAGTGACCACTGAGCAGCTGAGCCACATGCTCTTTGATGTTTCGGCTTTAGATTTGTTCAGGGCTGCTCCAAAAG
>JAJAGP010000903.1:211024-240754 GCA_025084515.1 Ancistrus triradiatus | reverse complement strand
TCTTATGCAATTAATCCAGGCTCCAAATGAAGTCTGGTAGAAAGCCAATTACTAATGTGTGGAGCACTCCCTGATGTAGTGTTAGTCCGCACCCGTTTGAGTAATTAAACACATTTAGCTTTCCTTAGCGTCAAGGTTGTGTATCAGCACAGACGCGGCATTATTTTCCGGAGCGGCACATTGTGCAGTGCCGCTCATTAGCAGTGCAGTAATTCTACTAAACAGCCACTGAACACAGCATAGGCCATCTGTTTAATCCAAAATGAAGTGGATTGGATGGAGCTGTGGACGTAGGTGTGTGTGTGTGTGTGTGTGTGTGTGTGTGTGTGTGTGTGTGTGTGTGTTGCGAGCAGAAAAATTATCTGGTTAATACAGCACATGGTTTGGAGGGTTTAATGAGACAGAAGGATCGATAGAGTTACACTTAATTAAGATTGTCTGGACTTGTTGATGATTTCCATATGGCTCTGCTTATCCCACAAGTTAGAAGAGTGCACACGTCGTCTGTTTTCGGTTTGTTCAGTCAGTGTTGTTTTTCAGCATGAAAATGTCATAAGTTTTGTTTTATAAACTCCGTATGTACTAATGAGGCATTATAACTTCCGTCAGTCTGATTTAGTCGCCTCCAGTGATTTATGCTTTATTATACAGTGCTTGAAAAGCACTATATATATAATACCTTTACAGCATTTAGCAGACGCCCTTATCCAGAGCGACTTACAACTGATACAATCTTGCAATCCAAGCAGTTGTGGGTTAAGGGTCTTGCTCAAGGACCCAACAGTGGCAGCTTGGCAAAGGTGGATTTGAACCCTGGACCTTCTGGTCCATAGTCCAGTACCTTACCCGCTAGGCTACCACAGTCCGATATATATTGTTCTCCCTTTTCTTCTTCTTCCACCGATTAATACAGCCCGATCCACTTAATGTAACAACACGGTTCCAACACCGTTGCGTAGATGATGACGATATGTGGTGTGTTGTCTGTTTTTGGAGTTAATATGATTTATCATTTCTCATAGATTTATGTTTAAAAATGAAACATCTCCCATAGAAATGCATGGATGGAATGTTCCTATTCAACTTTCAACTGACAAAATTCTAATTTGAAATCGATGATGTCACCACAGAGCACTGTGTGGGACTCGGAGCGTTATATCTTCTGCTACATACACACTATATATACATACACACACACGTACGTTTGTCCTGCTGTTCTTGTAAGGACTTTCCATTGACATGAATGACAATGAAGCATTACTGCAGCTAATTAATACCACACCTACCCCTAACTCTAACCTTAACAACAGTGGCAAGGAAAAACTCCCTAAGGACCGAAATAATGGTCTTCACAAGTGAAAATTCCAGGTTTTCCTGTCATTGTAGGGCCATTTAGTCCTCAAGTATAGCAAGACAAGGTACACAAACTACACACGTACAAATACACTACCAACTACATTACAGACATACACTCACACCCATACACATATGTAACCAAAAGTATTGGGACACAAGTCCACAGTCTATTTTCCACATCTCAAGCAAAAAAGAGATATGATGTGCCTGTTCATAGCTGATGGAGGTAAAATTAGTATTAAATTAATCATCCCTACTCTCCATTACAAAAGAGTCAACTTATATAACTTATTCATTCTAAATCTCCTCATTGGGATCGAGTCGAAGCTCAAAATGACAATGTTCCTCCTCAGCGTCTTCACCTCTTTCATCCAAGGAGAAGTTGCAATCATTGGCGTTCTCCAATCATTGACGTTCTCCAAGCTCTGGCTCAGAGACTGAAATAGTGTCTGTACGTTTTTCTGTTTATTCTTTTTAAAGCTTTGTATAATGAATTTGCTGAGTTTTGCGAAATTTCTGTTTAGTCCCGCCCCCAGGAACTCGCAGGAATGACCGACTCTGAAGTGTTAATACATGTTGTTTTTTAACCGAACACACTTGTGTTAAGAATGAGTGCGGATCTCAATGGTACAACTGCTATGCCATGAGATTCCCAAGATAATCTGTTTGATGCCAAATACTCTAATGAAAACACTCCTGTGTACTAAATAACGTTCATTTAGCAAATCTGCAAAGCCTGTGCATTTGCTGCTACTTTCACGGTTGCCAGATCTTCTCAGGTCACCTTAAAAAGCAGCACAGCGTGTAGTTGCAAATGTCTTCGAGATATTTAAATAGATTCATATTGATTCACCGATGAACCAAAACATGTGATGAACCACAAACAGCTCTGGAAATAATTAAGAAACCACTGCAAAATGTGTGTCTCTGGTTCTACTATTTGTGTGTACTGTATGCATTTGAGTGAAATGGATTTTTATTCTATAAATGACTGACAAATTTGCTGGGCATTTATATGCTGTAAATGACAACAGATCAAAGTAACTAAGAAGGTGCAGTGTTTTCAGACCTCGATTAATAACACATTTACATTTACAGCATTTAGCAGACGCCCTTATCCAGAGCGACTTACAATTGGTACAGTCTTACAATCCAAGCAATTGTGGGTTAAGGGTCTTGCTCAAGGACCCAACAGTGGCAGCTTGGCAGAGGTGGGATTTGAACCCTGGACCTTCTGGTTCAAAGTCCAGTACCTTATCCGCTAGGCTACCCCAGTCAAATAACATTAAGTTGAGAAATCAATATTTCAAGCACAGCTTTCATATACCTTGTACTTTTCCTCAATAAATAAGATTAGTAGTTTCTGGAGAGATGCACCAGACCTCCCTCAACTCAGGGTCCTGATCAGGAAAAAGTGGAGTTAAAACGTGATAAGAAAATGACACGAGTAAGTCAGTCCTGCGAGTAAAACCGGTTGCCATGCATTTACAACTAGTTTGGGAGGTGAAAAAATGAGCCACTGATATTTGCTCAAACTTTAGTCAATCAAACTAACTTATTTGAGCAAGGCTCATATACAAGCTGAAATATTTCAATGCATATTGGAAAAATGACATCTGGCATTTTAAATGAGTCGGTACGAATCTGTTCATCTTTAAATCAAAACCATGGATGTGCCCATTTCCATGAGCGATGCTTTCCCATACTAACCAGACCATCATGTGCAAATTTCACTATAATTCAGCTGCTTTATCCTCTGCCATTTTGTTATTACCTTTCAAAGCTCTTTTGAGCCAGGGTAGCCCATAGCATTAGCATTAGCTGCATGGTCTTGATGAAGGTCAGCATAATGGACATAGCATAATACTGGCACTAATCAAAAGCTTTTAGTTGGTATTTGTGGGGTCAGCGTGAGGCTTATGGTTCATTTTGCCAATATGAAGGAAAGAGTCTAAGAGGTTTAACGTAAGAGTGGCATGTTATTCCCGAACTGCGATGAGAACGATGTCAGACGTGGACTGTCAGAAGCACATGTTGTTCATTTCCTTGGTTGGATGTTTGTTCATCTGGGGCATTGCTACTTTAGACCCTGTGCACCTCTTAATTGGAAGTTTATCTCCATTTTTGTTAATGTACCCTTTAAACCTGTTTGAACCAAACGGAAAGGACATAATGAACCTGTTGACTGCTTGTAGGTTCTGTTTGTTTGTTCTTTCTAAATACAGCTAGGCTTCTTCTTGGGCCTTCTTGACTACTTTGAGTCTGGTTCTTTTCAAGATTTGCTCCTTATTCATCTCAGTGAATTCTGGGGCATCTACTAGTCTTTTGGGCTCTTTGTGAAGCTGCTTTGTGACAACACTTCTTCATAAATACATTAACTAAATAAAACTAAGCATGTAGCTTTTGGTTTACTCAGTAAACACAACTCTGCCTGAAATTTTCAAAGAATTCTTCACTCATTAATGCTAAAACTGATTTTTAGGAATACCCCAAGTCTCTGGCATTTCCTCAAATATGCATTCTTTTGCTCGATCTGTCTTTGAGCCCCAGAATGACTTTGTCTGTGGTAAAGCTGGTGAAAACCATGTCTGTCTACTGCACAGTGAAGCTAGAGTCAAACTGAAATCCATTAGATTGGTGTCACATGGTATATGAGTATCAAATGTTGGAATTGCCTATGTATGAGTATAAGTATATGAACCAAATACACAAAACCAGTATCCAAATCAATTTACAATTATGTCATTTAGCAGACGCCCTTATCCAGAGACACTTACAATGGATACAGTCTTACGTTTGCAGATTTAGGGCCTTGCTCAAGGACCCAACAATGGCAGCTTGGTAGAGGTGGGATTTGAACCCTTGAACCCATGGTCTGTAGTCCAGTACCTTAACCAATAGGCTACTACATCAGATTGAATTGTGTGCCCTCCCTGTTTACTTCAAGCAAACATTTTGTGCATGCACAATCACATGATTGTAATTGGATATCTAAAATCTGACATGCGTTAGGTCTTTGGACTAAATCAGTAGCTCTCATTGCTGCTCAGTTAGAAGTACTAGAGATAAACGTCTGTGGTCTAATTTGCATGGAGACTGTCTTCCAACGGTACACAAAATCACCATTCAGAATTCATTATCGACTCCCACCAGACACAGCAGTATGGAATGAGGACTTTGACTTTCTAGAAGATCCTTCTTATCACATTACCTTATAAGCAGAGACCTGAAAGCGCATTTGGAATGTGTTTACCATTACGACCCAGTCACGAAAGAGTGTCCAAGTGTCCTTATTCGACAGATTTTCACTCAGTAACCTTTACAGCATTTAGCAGTTGCCTCATCCAGAGTGACCTACTGTATACTACATTGCAAGATACAGTCCAGGTAAAAGAGGCTTAAAAACTTTGATTAAACTGCCAAAATAGTAGCATATTATTTGTTTTTGGCACTGGTATGATGGTCGTGAGCAGGTCCATGGGCGGGTTTGACTAGAACAAGCTTTGACCACCTTTACTAATCATGCTGGTGTTTGATTTTTTTTAACAAGAGATGTGGTCATTCTCAAATTTCATGTTCATATATGTTCACAGACACCCCAACCCCAGGTAAAGACCAGCACCTTTTCCATGCTGGTCCAAGCTGGTTTATGCTGGTTAGTGCTGGTATGGTACTGGATTAGCTGGTAAACATGCACAGTTTTGGTTGGCTCCAGTGGTGAACAGCATTCCAGTATCTACAACACAACATATGCTAGTCTTTTCAGCAGGATTTTCATTTATTTATTTTTAATATATTATTTATTTTCATATATTTATGTATTTTCGAATATAAAAAAACACATTTTAAATGGGGTGTAAACTACAATCTCCACTCAGGGATGCAGTACAGGGTTTTGACTCACTTTTTCTGCTGAATGATCAGTGATGTGATGGATTAAGACCGCTCAGATTGTACACCAAACCCTGTATTTCAGCTGTTTTTATGTTTTCAGTGAACTACGTTGAATATCACAATATGCATTGTATCGCAATGTATCGTGATTTAATCGTATCGTGACCCATGTATCGTGAAGTCCTTTCCAATACCTACCCATATTGAGTAAAAAAAAGTGGTTTAATGTTCCTATAATTACAATGTTTCAAAGAACTTGCAGCAACTGAAATGTTACATTAAAAGAGCTGTTACTTTGCTAACTTCAGCTCAGTTTTTCAGCTTTGCAGTTAAGCCATGCTACACATAGCAGTGTTAGCACAGGAGGTTTTTGATTTGCTAACTAAAGAACGTTTGATATAGACAAATAAGAACTAAGTACAAGCACTGCTTGTACAGAATGAGCAAGTATTAGCTGACTGTATGAACTTTTCTTAGCCTATTTGTCCTCAGTTTATGCGGTAGCTAAAAGACGTGATGGGTTAGGAGTCTTATGTGTGTCGCTACACCAGACATCGTATGCCTTACACATATTTATTGCTGTATCTTCTTTATATTCAGCTAGGCAAGCTTAACCTGATCTAGTTTCCACATTTGAGTCGTCTTGAGGTTGCTGTTTCATACTTATCAGGAACTTTTTCTTTCCCCTTTCTAGACTGGCTGCTCATTTGGGGGCTAGAGATAGCTTTTGCTGCAAAACTCAGCATGGAGTTCAGTCTCAGGCAGATATGGAAATGATTACAGGTGTGGTCTGATTAGACACTGGGTCTTTCCACAAGATTGCTTCCCCCACTGCTCTATAAAAAGGCTTTCCGAGGCAGATTTTGGGTAGTATACCTCTTGGCGAGAGATTGTTGACTGCTAGACATGCCTCTGCCCAGCTGACACTTTGAGAGGGGGCACATTATTGGACTGAGAGAAGCAGGGTGGTGGTAAGCAAGCTGGCCGGTTGCCAGATTTATCGGCAATCGAGCGTTTATGGGACCAGCTGGGACAGGGTACTAGATCCTCTTTTTAGCTGTACAGTATATATGCACAGACTCTTTGACAAAAAGTATGTCAATACTCTTTTATATTGTCAGTGAGTGAATATTTAGGAAGATGAACGGAAATCAGGGTCAACTTAAATGGACCAATAACGTCACCGGTACCACCAGTTTAAATCAAGCCACGAGGACAAAACTATGTATCGCTTCTGGTCTGCTGGTACTCGGTGTCTTCTGTAACTGATCTTGGGCAGTGAAATTTGACAACAAACGGTCTGATATCATGTGTAGAAGAATCATGTGGTTCAAGAGCACTGTTTATGTGGCTTGGTTAGGGAATGGAAGGAGCGTTGGTTTGGCTCCAGTGCTTCCCTGAACCTGCCCAAAATGCACTAACAACAAGTAATTACCTTTATTCTGGCCTAAGTGGGTGAGAGTCACAGAAAAATAGAAGAGAGGAATGGACAAATCTGGCTAGTTCTGCGTGTTCCCATTAGGTGTGGAATGATGATGTCATTAGTGGTTGAACAAAGCAGCCTTCAGAGAGCTACGGCATTAATGGAGTCCTACGTAAACCTCGAAGTCCTGGATGGAAATCAGGATAGAAATCTTCCATATTTTGCTTTTTGCTCATTTTTGGCTTATTTCTCTTCCTGCAGTCATGTAACTGTTCTGCACTCAGCTGTTGTTTTTGCATCTGCTATCTGATGGAGTAGCGCTGAGGTGCTCTGGTTACATAAACACTCCTCACTTACACTTCTCAGAAGTGTAGGACGCTCTGATGGCTGCCGTACCTGCGGAAACATTCAGTTCCAGGAATAACAATACATTTACACAGCTGGAAGTTGTTTTTTTTCTTGTATTTCAATTCTGGAAGCTTCCAGAAGCTTCTTTTGCAAGAGCTGACAGTCTTAACGATTAGAAAACATTTTGCTCACCAAAAAGTGATGGAAAAGAAAAGTAACTTTGGCTATGGCTCATTATGCCATAGCTAGCTCACATGGTATGATGTTTTAGCATCAACCAAATATTTTACATTTCAGTCAGACATCTCATAAATGTATGTTAATATTCTTATAATAAAAATGGCTACTGCTAAGTATTGCCAGAAAACCAAAATGATTGGTAGATATTTTGCTAACTTATTAGTGCTGGCTGAGGTACTACAAAAATGGCTGATTTTAGTCAGGCCACAGGTATAAGACCGCTATTTTGTAGCAACATTTCTAAATGTTATTCTCAGCCAGAAAAGTCAAAACCAAGCTGAAAATATTTAGAAAATATTTTGTTAAAATAGTGTTGGCTGTGACTGTGTTCTGCCACATGTAGCTAACGCAGTTAGCAAGAGATTTATAGTTTGTTTGTATCCTTTTTTCAACCAACTATTTTACATTCTTATCAGTCTACAGACTCCATATCGAGTACTTTCTCACAATTTTGTTAATATTGCTGTAGGTAATACAGCTAGGATTTGGCTGCTTAAGCTAACAGTGGTTAGCTTAGGTTGTTTAGGAAATGCAAGCTTGCCTGTCACTGTATTCTTACAACAGATAACCAGCACAATTAGCACAAGTTTTGTTTGGTTTTGTCTCTCAACTGCTTGCTTTACCTTCATTTCAGTCCACAGACTTTAGGTTAAAGTGTGTGCCTTCTCACAAATTTGTACTAATGTTCCCATAGTAAAAATACCACAGCTAAGTTGTGGCCATATGATTAAATGTTAAATAGCCCAAAAGACCCAAAATGATTAGAAAACTGTGATTTTAATGTGAGTGACTTCAACCAGACAGATGGAATCAAAACACAGACTGTAGACTTTTATGATACATTTTGGTCGACATACTTTCCTGACCTTGTTTTTATCTGCGAGCAGCCTTCAAGACTTGGCGTATCACAAATGTTTATGACCTTTCACTCGCTCTGATTGACTGCTGGCAGCTGAAGAAAGAGAGAATTGAACTTGATACAGCTGAAATTAACCCACTGACAATATTCTATTTATAAAATGTTATACATTTATAGCATTTAGCAGAATCCTTTATCTAGAGCGACTTTCAGAAGAGATTTGTATTCTCATTCTTTCCCGTTAGCATGAATAGCCTAGAGTCAAACATTAACATCTATCTAATACCCTGTTGGGAGCTGGTGGAGAAAAACAAGCAGGAAGCTACAAAACACTATCGGTAATAAAGTGCGTATGGATCTTCTTTAGAATAGGGTCAACCGATGTTAGTCTGTGAAATGCCAGATGAAGATATTTGTGTTTGAACTCACTTTCTGGACGTTTGTATTCTTGATGGCATTACCTACTTAGATTGTAAGACTTCTAGTATTGACTACATATGTACGGTGGGGATACGTTCCAACAAATCTGTCTTAAGTTGTTGTAAACTGAGGAATATATACTGTACAGTGGTGCTTGAAAGTTTGTGAACCCTTTAGAATTTTCTATATTTCTGCATATATATAATCTAAAACATCATCAGATTTTCACACAAATCCTAAAAGTAGATGAAGAGAACCCAGTTAACCAAATGAGACTAAAATATTATACTTGGTCATTTTTTTTATTGAGGAAAATGATCCAATATTAGTGAGTGGCAAAAGTATGTGAACCTCTAGGATTAGCAGTTAATTTGAAGGTGAAATTAGTCAGGTGTTTCCAATCAATAGGATGACAATCAGGTGTGAGTGGGCACCCTGTTTTATTTAAAGAACAGGGATCTATCAAAGTCTGCTCTTCACAAACACATGTTTGGGAAGTGTAAAATCATGGTACGAACAAAGGAGATTTCTGAGGACCTCAGAAAAAGAGTTGTTGATGCTCATCAGGCTGGAAAAGGTTACAAAGCCATCTCTAAAGAGTTTGGACTCCACCAATCCACAGTCAGACAGATTGTGTACAAATGGAGGACACTGAAGACCATTGTTACCCTCCCCAGGAGTGGTCGACCAACAAAGATCACTCCAAGAGCAAGGTGTGTAATAGTTGGTGAGGTCACAAAGGAGCCCAGGGTAACTTCTAAGCAACTGAAGGCCTCTCTCACATTGGCTGATGTTAATGTTCATGAGTCCACCATCAGAAGAACACTGAACAACAATGGTGTGCATGGAAGGGTTACAAGGAGAAAGCCACTGCTCTCCAAAAAAAAACATTTCTGCTTGTCTGCAGTTTGCTAAAGATCACGTGGACGAGCCAGAAGGCTACTGGAAGAATGTTTTGTGGACGGATGAGACCAAAATATTACTTTTTGGTTTAAAAGAAAAGCGTTATGTTTGGAGAAAGGAAAACGTTGCATTCCAGCATAAGAACCTTATCCCATCTATAAAACTGGTGGTGGTAGTATCATGATTTGGGCCTGTTTTGCTGCATCTGGGCAGGACGGCTTGCCATCATTGATGGAACAATGAATTCTGAATTATATCAGAGAATTCTAAAGGAAAATATCAGGACATCTGTCCATGAACTGAATCTCAAGAGAAGGTGGGTCATGCAGCTTTAGAAAATTCTAAAGGGTTCACAAACTTTCAAGCACCACTGTATATATCATAGTGCAGCTTACCTTAAACGTGTTTAATGCACACTTCAGTTGGGCAACATCATTAACACAAAGCTCAATTTGTAATAAAGTGTTCACTATGCCACATATTTTATTTAATAATGTATTGAAAGTGAAAAACAGAATCGATTACTGTCACGACCACGTCTTTTCCACAATACATTTCCCAGCCCTCATCACTCCTGTCATGTGACTGACTATGTCACGCACTGCCAACTTCCTCAGTTAGCACGGGAGCATGCAGGAGAGTATCGTACTCCGTATCGCTTGCCCAGGGAAAAACCTAAATTCAGGATTCAGAGTGCGGCTTCTGCTGATTGTGTATTTCTGAGTATTATCAGATTCCCATCGTTGAAATATCGCAAATCGAACCATCATAAAAAGGCGAGTAGCTGTATTAATTGTAATTTAGAGCAGCCAATAGAGTAGCCAATCTGACAACCAAACAAGAGTACCCCATGCCACACTTTACACAGGCAGTAAACACAGGCAGGTAGTCGTGGTCTCTAGGACCCAGGAGCTACGGTTGCCCTATCGGCCTGCATATATTAAAGAAACAAATTTAAAAGGCAGGATATTAAGAAGTGTTGTTGCTGTACATCTCGGGAGACCTGTGTTCAAGCCTCACATTCATTTACTCTGTGTGGAGTTTGGTATGTTCTCCTCAATTCTACTGTGAGGAAAAACCATGACAATGCAAACATGCCTTGTAGGAGGTAATAGGTAACTGAACCTGCTCTGTTCACTCTGACACGCTAGCCCACGACTGTAGAACCCAGGTTCGAGTCCTGCAGCAGCGACTTCTGGCTGGGTCAGAAATGACTGGGCCTGAGGGAGGGGAGGTGGATGAGAGAAAACCATCCTTCACTGCTGGCACTGCATTCGAATAGACAAAGGTCCTCAGTCAGTGTGAGTAAAAAGGCTCGTTATACGGATTATAATGATAAATAAATGAGCTTTTTTTTATGTGGGAGAAGTGCTTGCGTTGTTGTGCGTCATATTCCGTGTTTCATAAACGTGTCTATTTAAGCCCCATACGGACTCCTGATGGGAATGTTTTTATTAGATGAGTCAGTGTCCCTTTAAGATTTTTAACTCTGTTTTTATAAGGCCATGTGTGTAATGATTATATTCTGCTCTATGTTTTATTATAATGCACATGTATGTAATCAAGTGCACATGGAACAGCCCAAAGAAGGTGTGCGAAGTGACAAGGCTCCTGTAATCACACCAAATAGTTGTGTTGTGTGTGTGTGTGTGTGTGTGTGTGTGTGTGAGCACATGTGCAAGAGATAAAGATGGCATGACGTAATGGACTTACACAACTAGGCAGGCATTGACTTTGTTTAGATTATATATCAGTCAAGACAGGGTGAGCATGTGTTTGTGTGTGAAAGATGGACGCAGAGTTGGATGAGTATCTGTTCAAACTCAGTATGTACAGTACTGAGACCACTGCAGGGTCATGTTTGCTTTTGCTGAGTCTTACTTGATTAGGACTGATAGGTACACTAGCCACGCCTCCTTTGCAGTGACTGGCCTCTTCATTATCACAGGACATATTATTTATAATCCTTCCTTATAACCCTCAGAGTCCATGCGTCTAAATTCTAGTCTTGGTGGTCCAGAGCCCAGCAGAGTGATATTTTGGTTTGTCACACCAGTACATTTACAGTACAGTGCTATCTCAGTTCTCAATCACCTCAGAACCTGTCGAATTTGGCTCTTGATGCGTTTTGACTAAAAAAATTTGTCTCGGTTCTTAAATGCTTAAACTTGTATGAGTCGAGCCGATTCACAATTATTGATTCATGATTCAGTACACAGTGATTCAGTTTCACAATAGCCCTTGCTCAGAGTTTTGCTTTATTTTTACATCTACAGTACTACATTTTTAGTGGAAATAAGTCTTCATGGGTCCTAAAATGCTTAGTAATGACAGACGGGACTGTGGTAGCCTAGTGGTTAAGGTACTGGACTATGGACCCAGAAGGTCCAGGGTTCAAATCCCACCTCTGCCAAGCTGCCACTGTTGGGTCCTTGAGCAAGGTCCTTAACCCACAATTGCTTGGATTGTAAGGTTGTACCAATTGTAAGTCGATCTGGATAAGGGCATCTGCTAAATGCTGTAAATGTAAGTAAGGAAAACTGGCTTTTAAGCTGAGCCATTAGCATTAGCAGCTAGTGCTCGGAGTTCACCAATAGAGTAAGTGTTTTGCTTTTACTTTTCACTTTCAATCCATTACTCACTAAATTACATGAACTTGTCAACACCTTATTATAAAATAAGCTTCGTGTTAATCATTTTTGCCATCTGTAGGTTAATGTAAGTGTTATCGGCTTCTTTATGATAGAGTACAGACTATATTAAACTCATCAGTTCATGATACATTTATCTTATGATGGATTTGTTGAACATATCCCCATCATAAATCAGGAGCTCCTGTACAATACAGCTCCATTAATGCTTGTAATTCCTTATACAGTGTGGATTTTCTGGGGGTCTGGAACAGATTCATTCAGTTTACATGATTCCTTATGGGAAGTTTTGCGAAAACCGAAGTACAACTGTATTTAGCAGATGCCCTAATGCAGATCGACTTATAACTGACACAATCATGTAACAGAGTTTAATCAGTTATGCAGTAAGGGCAACGCTGGGACATTCTGGTTATTTTCCATATGCACTTTTCCCACCACAGTCTAATAAAACCATTAATGACTGATACCTGATAGCTGATATCTCATATCTGACCTTTCCCAGGGGATTAAACCAGACAGCTTTTTCAAAGTCAAAGTTCCAGAGCTGAAGGAGATCATCGAGGGCTGCATCCGCATGAACAAGCACGAAAGGTAAAATCAAACACACACACACATTTTTGAGGATCTTCCATCGACTGTGTATTACTGTAGCCAAGTAACGCTACATCAGTCCTAGCCCTACACTTCGATGTAACTGTTAATCCCAACCCTACACTTAATACTAAAGAAAACTGTGCATTTAATTATAATCCTCTAATTACAACCCTACACACAGTACTAATCCCAATCTACAGCTAAATTTAATCTCAACACTACAGCTAATTTTGTCCTTTAATCCCAACCCTACACCTAATTCAAATTTCAACCTACAGCTAAATTTAATCCCAACAATATACCTAATTCTATCCTGTAATCCCAACTATACACCTAATTCTAATCCCAACCTACAGCTGGATCATTTTCCTCAATAAATAAATGACCAAGTATAATATATTTGTCTCATTTGTTTAACTGGGTTCTCTTTATGTACTTTTAGGACTTGTGTGAAAATCTGATGATGTTTTAGGTCATATTTATGCAGAAATATAGAAAATTCTAAAGGGTTCACAAACTTTCAAGCACCACTGTATCTAATCCTAACCTCTAATCCCAACACCAGTTGGACCAGCCAAATGTTTTAACAGTTGTCCTCATAAAGATAGAAATTCTCACACACACACACACACACACACACACACACACACACACACACACACACACTCTCTCTCACTATCCTGGTAACCTCAGTAACATAATGGCGATCTTTTGATTCTTTTGCTTTTTCAATGAAAGCTGCCGTTTCTGTGAAATGCAGTTTTTCCCATGGGGTCCAGCAACATGTTTCCATAATGTAAAAAATGTCTGCTCTTTCTATCTTTGTAGGGACATTTGGTCCACAGAATGATATCTAAACATGACCTACATGAACTACACACAACCCTTTTTAGAGTGTACCTGCACTTGGCTAATGATTAATTTAGCATTGTAATGAGGTGTGAGTTTGCGTGTGTGTGTATATGCATGTATGTTTGTGCATTCCCTGTCGACGTTCGTGTAATATTTAAGAGCAGTCAGTCCAGATTTCCACCTCATGACTGGGCAATAACAGTATCCATGCAGACATATCTGTGACATGTGAACAATGAGGGGAGCGGGTAATAAAGTCAAGCGAGTTGCTATTCCTGTTCCTCGGCTACAGTGAGGCAGTGACGCCTGGCCCTATAAAAATAGCGCCGCGAAACACACTCGCCTGACCTCGCTCCACAGGTTGCCAGGTGACAGGCCACTTGGATAAGAGTGGATCAATCTGAATTATTCAGAGAGTGATTTCAGTGGATTGAGCACTAATTAACATAATTTCTACGAAGCACAACACTGGTCAGAATGGATTACGTGTTCAGTGCAGGCAGGGATTTGACTTGGCAAATTAGTTCCACGTGTGTGGAAATCCACCTGTTAAATGACAGCCTCAAAAACACCAGTCAAAATGACCTTAATAGAACCATTTATTGTTGTTTCAGGAGCCTGGGTCGCCTCCTGCCTGTACCTTATTTTATCCCAGAGAGCTACACTACACATTATAAACCATAATCTCATACATTATTCCAATTTCTTGTGACAAGGAATGACAAATTGCATGGGTTAAGCGTTATACAGCTGGAAAAAGTAACCAAAAATGGGCAAAAGCAGGCCAGGAAGACAATCATTCTCCTCTCATAATCATCATCAATAGGTTCATTAGGCACGGATTAAGACACATACACATCCATCACCCAGCTTCAAACATCTCATCGGTTTTCAAGATTAGCCAGGCCCAGCTTTACTGCCCAAACATTCATAACCTGTATCTGTAGGATCATAGTTCTGTACGATGCAATAAGGAAAAGTCATCCAGGTCATCTACTCAGCTTAGATCTGAACTATCATGATTTGTATCTGCAAGTACATAAATGTTGAGCATAAAAGCAGGTTATGGTGTGGACCCTGAACATCTTTGAAGTGGGCCAGTCATTGTTATGATGGGTGGAAACCTCCGGCTATGGTGAACCAAAGTGCAGCATGCCACACAAGAAAACGGAGTCACAAAAACGTACAGAAAGGGTGCAATTTATTCATAGTGTTCAAATAGTGTTCAGTGCTCGTGTAGGTGCAAGTGGGCGGCGATCCCTGGCAATCCAGCGGGGTTCCGAGCGACACTTCGGTAGAGTCCCGGAAGGTCGTAGCGATCGGCGGCGTGTCGCGGCTCCAGGCACGCCGCGGGCTTTAAAACGAAAAGGAGGAACAGGTTAAACGCATGACAATACAAAAAGAGAGTACTGGGCTTAAAAAGGGCTCAAGGGCTCTGTTTAACCGTCGGCTTAAACAGTTTACCAGCATAAGCAAGCTGACGAACCAGAAACCACCCGCGCTCAAGATCGCTACTTAGATTGCTGTAGACTCGCTTCAGGTGTGCTGATCAGCCGCCGCGGTAGATAGTCTTCCGAGATGATATCACCGATGCCCCCAGAACAAAACAGTGCAAAAGGAAACCCACACACCAAAACAAAAACAGTTATAGAACATAGTTTTATATCCACATTCGGCAGAGGCAAAGTGTTAAGTCCGGGGATGACGACTTTACAACCTTATTGTCATTAGTACACAATTGTGAATGAACATCATAGCCAAAATGGAGTTGTTAGCTAGTTAATCATAACACCACAGAGATAATCTCCTGCCACTGCAACAGTGACTCCTGATAAGGCTGGGCAATATGGCAATATTTTATCATATTGTGATAGACTGTGCGCTTTTCTGAGCATATCAAGGATATTATCCGTGCCAGAAGAACGCTGCAAGTTTCCGCAAATTATAAAGAGCACAATTAATCCTGTTTTTACTACTATTTAAATAGTAGTCTTTAAGAATCTGTTGTTACTGATGCATTTTGTCTGCGATCACATCGTGAAAAATATCACGTATCGTGAAAATGTCTTTACATATCGTAATATAATATTTTTGCCATACCCGCCCACCTCTACTGCTGATGACCCATCATGTGACCATCGAGAGTGGTAGAAGGATATGAGGAGCGTAGCGTGCACATCCATGTCGGCTCACTCTCACTCTAGAGGTCCACCTGTCGATTGATGGTGAAAATAAGTAGGGGGTGTAACGATGGATCGCAATGCCAAAATGTCACGATTTGCATTCGTGTCAGTGTCACAATGCAATCGCGGAGATATCACGTGCCTCCTTGCTCTTCGTGGAGATCTAATAGTGTCGCTGAATTCTTTGAACGCCAGAGGGTGTCATATATATCATACGTCATATATAGCATATCTTCCGTCATGTCTTCTCCAATGGAAACTGAAAGTATTTGATCATTTTATTTCTACTTATTCAAATTCTTTTTAAATTGTAGGGCACTAAAATGTATACAAGAATTGTTTTGCATTGTTTACACTTTAGGAATGAAAAAGGAACGCCTTTTATTGAATGTAATATAAATAATCCTGAGAAAATCGAAACTGTATCATGAATCAAATCGAATCGTGAGTAACGTGTATCATTACATCCCCTAGTGGCACTCAATGCCTACAGCTCTCCTCCCTCAGTAGAGACGTCGAGTACGAGTTGTACATGGCACTGCCACTAGAGGCCGACGTATCAAACTAACAAAAAACCCATGATCTCAGCCTCAGTTTGTTAGGAGTTTCTTTGTTTTTATTAGAAACAGCCCCTTTGTTTGAAGACAGCATTATCTTTGCTCAAATTCCTCATCATTGTTCCCATTGACCCATCAGGATTCACTCTGATGCTGGTGGAGGGAGCGTGATTCTCTGGGAGTGGGAATGGATTAGGTTGTCCAGAGCCAATTCTGATATTCACATAGTACTGGAGAATGCGTACACTGGACGATCCGCCAAACCATCTCTCAATAAGGGGTCGATGTTGCTCAGCCAGCTATGTGTCAGTGAAAATAGCATGCTGTTGTTGTCCATATCTTAATGGGTTTACACCTTTTATGGCCAGTGTAAGAAGGTCCATATTCACCCAAAGGTAGAAATGCATTGGAGCTCTAGAGCTGCTTGAAGCACCATGTGGAGACACATAGCTTTACCAACCACAGCTAATAGAGCCAATATCCTACAGACTAGAGCTTATGAAGATGGAAAGTATTAGCTGTTAAGTAAACTATATATCAGTATGTATTACCACTTTACTAATGAGTCGTGCTGTTCTGGAAAATGAATCAGCACCGTCTGACCAGTCAGTACAGGATCACAGGATTCAGCTGAACCTGTGTATGATGTTACATACAATGAATCCATCATTTATTCTCTGAGCAGAAAGGGAAATGCATGCACGTCAGTTCTTGCAGATTCTTATGAATTACAGTCATTGTAATTCAGAAGAATATATCAAGGTGTGACATCAGTCGTCACGCTTAGATCAAGGACATGCAAGACCGGTCACACTATCAAATTCCTGTTTCAACCCAACACAGTAGTGCCAGTCAATTCTCTGGCACAACTGTGTGCTTCTCAGAGAGATCACAGCTTAGACTGTGAGAAAAATGAAAACGCAAACTAATTAATTATTGCTTGAAAAAGATAATGTTCATAGTACTGGACTATGGACCAAAAGGTCCAGGGTTCAAATCCCACCTCTGCCAAGCTGCCACTGTTGGGTCCTTGAGCAAGACCCTTAACCCACAATTGCTTGGATTGTAAGACTGTACCAATTGTAAGTCACTGTGGATAAGGGCGTCTGCTAAATGCTGTAAATGTAATCCTTACTGTGTATACATAACTGTGCAAAAGTCTTAGGCCACCACACCACCGTTAGATTTGTTGTTTTAGCAATGGTGTACTGATCATATATAATTCTATCTCAGTGTCTTTTAGAATACAACCAGAAAATACAGACAATTTGTATACAGTATGAAAAAATTAAAATGCCTACAGTGGCAGGCATTTATTGTAATCTCCTCATACACTTGAGCAATAGCACCATCTTGCAGCTTCATCAGGATGCCACCCTTCTACTGTCTGAAAAAGTTTAGGGTAGCAGCCAAGAATCCACTTTTTTGGCGGGGAGGTCACACTAAATACTTAAAAAATTGAGGTTTTATTTTCTGTACATATTTCCTGTATTTTTGTTTGTATCTTAATAAAGGCATTGCAATATAATTTTCATTGTAATTATATACCCTTGCTATAGCAACTCATCTAATGGTGGCCTAAAACTTTTGCACAGTACTGTATATGGACAAAAGACAACACAGTCGAATGCCTATGTCTGAACTTATGTTATCCAAATTTCCATGATGTGGTATATTACTCCCTCAACCCTTTAACTGACTGTATAACAGAACTAGAATGTGTTCTAAATGGTTTCTCACCTCTTACCTACATTCTTGACGTTGGTCAATAATATGAGAGTTTTGAATAGAAAGGAACCAGGTAGGGATTTCAACATATGAAATTATAGGTATTGTGTTCCCGTTATCTGAATATTACTTAACTGAACCATTTCTTATAACAAGGTACATTCAAATAAAGAAGTTTGAATATTTAAATATATTTAAGTTTGAATATTTAAATATTTAGTCAGCCACTGATTGTGCAAGTTCTCCTACTTAGAAAGATGACAGAGGTCTGTAATTTGCATCATAGCTACACTTCAACTATGAGAGACATGATAAGAAAAAAATCCAGGAAATCACGTTGTAGGATTTTTAAATAATTTAATTGTAAATCATGGTGGAAAATAAGTATTTGGTCACCCACAAACAAATCATGTCAAGTCAAATCAAGTCAAAATGGGGCCAACAAAAGTTATGTTACAAAGTAATGAGTTGAACTTTTGTGATTGACCAAATACTTATTTTCCACCATAATTTACAATGAAATTCTTAAAAAATCCTACAATGTGATTCCTGGATTTTCTTTTCTCATTTTGTCTCTCATAGTTGAAGTGTAGCTATGATGAAAATTACAGACCTCTCTCATCTTTCTAAGTAGGAGAACTTGCACAATCAGTGGCTGACTACATACTTTTTTTCCCCACTGTGTATAAATATATATATATATATATATATATATATATATATATATATATATATATTTCTACAATTTTAAAACATAGTGGATGTGTTCTTCATTATACAAGCACTGCATTCATTGTAAGATGTTTAAATTATTCTATTAAAACAATGTAGCAAATGTTTATTTCCTGGTACACCAATGTGCTGCTTATTTTGTTGGGTGTGACTCAGTTTACCATAGTGGCCTTTTTTGTGGACATGAATGAAAGCATGTGACATAACAGTGGTTAGTGTCTTTTTTTTAAACCCACTTTAGTCCAAAATTGTAGGATTCCCTTGCTATCAAATACCCCTTCTTAAGGGAGGGGGCCAACACAGTTGGCAAATGGTATATTCCTTAGACCACTGTGATAATCTGTTCTACTTCTGTCGAGGTTTTGTGGCTGTACACTATTTTTTTTTTTACACTGCTGTACATTCACAACTATTAGCCACCCTTATTCGATAAGTTTTACTTATGAGTTTAGCAGCTGAAGGCTAAGTTAGCTTGGCAGATCAGAGAACTGAGATTTTATTAATTTGGGCTTCGAGCCTAGACATTTGTAAAGCTGTTGTAAAAAGCATTATAGAAATGAATTGAATATGAGAGGATTCAGTTGACGGACTTTTCACTTGCTGCATTCCCATTGGTCAGGTACACCATCCAGGACCTGCTGGAGCACCCTTTCTTCCAGGAGAACAACGGTGTCCACGTGGAGCTGGCTGAAGAGGATGACATGGTAAAGTCTGGCTTGAAGCTCTGGCTCCGAATGGACGACACCAAGAAGCTCCACGGCAAGTACAAGGACAACAACGCCATCGAGTTTCTGTTCGAGCTCTACAAGGACGTCCCGGAGGAGGTGGCCCAAGAAATGGTGAGGGTCTCATTTTAGGTCTGATAAAGTCAAAGGCATGTTGGGTAATGAGTCATGTTATGTAACTGCTTTATCTTGATGAAGGTTGTGTGTTCATATAAGCACGATTTCATGTTCATGCAAAAACAATGGCAGCCTTTGTGAGTAACTCGGTGCTACCGGAGTGTTTATCGGAGTGTCTATCGAGAGGGCCTGTATTTACGCCAACCTTAATACACATTTGGGGTGTTTTTACTGCTGCACTTTCCAAAACAAGAACAGCTGCCAGTGAAACTCGCCCTTCTGGTTCTAATTTTCAACTTGAGAGACAATGAGAATGGACGTAGTGACGACACTAACAGCATCATTATTTTGCCATGAAGCACATGTGGTGATGACTTCACTTAGATGATTTGACTTAGAAGGTCAGCCCAGACTTCTCTATCCCCGCCACAGAGTCCAGCTTCTCCAGGGGATCCCCAGCCAATCCAAAAGTGAGATATAATACCTCTCCTTTCAGTGAGATGTACCTGGAACTGCTCATTGTAGTAAAAGAACATCTTTGGTTCAATGATCCTCAGATAAATGTCACAGGGTGTGTAATGCTCCCAGTAGGATCACCCATGGTGAACAGGTCTGAAGGGAGAGGTCAGGTGCCATGGGAAAAAAACACCACAAAAGGTACAAAAATGACAGGGACCCACCTTTAGAGCCAGACCTGAGGCTGGTGTCCGCATGCAAGTGCTTTGATCTTGTGGGCTCACTATATGCAAGGTGAAAATTGCGAGCAGGCATGGGATAGAAAGTTCTGGATGGGCAATGCATTGGTTTAAATCCAACTAATAAGGATAAGAAAGTGTTACAGGTTTCCCTTCACTAATGTTGCAGATCATTTCAAAAGCTCACAGCCTTTCTGGTATAGATTAGTTCGGGCCAATACAGTAACAAAATAGATCTTGAACAGTGCTTGAAGTGTGGCAATGTGGGCTTGTGTCACAGTACTTTTGGCCTCGTGGCTTTGTGTCTCAATACTTTGGGTCACATGTGTATGTGTGTGTATTGTGTGTAGGGTGTGTCTGTGTGTGACGTGAGTTGTGTGTATGTACAAGTAGCATGACATCTGATTTCAGTTACAATTTGAATTTGTCAGTTGAATTTTGAACCAGAACATTGTCAATGCATTTCTATGGGAGAGTTTTAGTATTTAAACTTAAACTAGTTAATAACGATAAATCGAACCGACCCCAAAAGCACATAGCGCACCGAACAGAGCAATTATCTACGCAACTGTGTCTGTATGTTAAGCGGTTCAAGCCATATTAATCGCAGAGTATGTGTGGAAGAAAAAGATGGCAATAATTATTAGTCGACCCTTAATGGACACGTGTTATGGTGGTAGCTTTGAAGGTAGTCAGGTAACACTAGCCAAACCTCTGTCCAACATCTGTCTCTCTTCCTGTGCTATGTAGGGGCACCCCTGGTCTGCTTGCACCACCACAAACCCAGCCACTTAGCCTAATGGAACTCCACAATATGAGATGACATGGAAGAGGCAAGGCAGAACAACAAACCCAGACAACACGGCCCCTGGGTGAGACCTGAGGACTGGGGTGAGACCCAGCAGAACTGAGAAAATGTAGAGCCCAGATGAGACCTCTAATTTGGCACAATCCAAGAGACAATCATCATTTAGTTGAAAGCTGGTTCCCAATCTGTGCTTGTTGTTCCACCTTACCAGTGCCTTCCATCTTAAAGGTTTTTGGAGTTCCTCAAGTATAAGGTGCTTGGTCCTTGATAGTGCACCCAGATCAGAGCTGTCCCTACACAGGACACCCTATTTGTTTAACCTATTTAGCACTTGGAATTTGAGTCTTATATTGGCCCGATCATTTTGGGAACATGTTTCCACTCAACCAAGGTGCTTCATCTTTGTTCAAATAGCTGAGAACTAATGACGCCTCTGTTTCTTAGGTGGTACTGGGTTTTGTCTGCGATGTCGACTACAAGCTGGTGGCCAAAGCCATCCGCGACCGCGTCACCGCTATCAAAAGGCAGCGCGAGAAGCTCCGCCGCCTGGCCGAGGAAGCTCAGAGGAGGCATCAGGAGGAGGTGATTGAGGAGGAGCCGGAGTCCGTCCATGATGCAGAACCACCCGTCAGCAACCCTCCACCTCTCCAACCTCAAACGTCAACTGAGAGCGGCATATCCAGCCCCGCCCAGACAGCCCCCACCGTGACCGTGTCCGCACCGCTGGCATCCACGGCTAGCAGCTCTATGGACTCTGGGATTAATGCTAGCTTCGCCACAGAGCCGGACGAGCTGGAGACAGAGCATCGGGCGCACTACAACATCCACCGTGCCTGTTATTCGTCCGCTACATGTGAGTGCACTGAAATGCAAACATGTCGCCAACACCACATGGAACATCATGTTAGAGTATCCTAACTCCAAAGACTAGTCCCTAAAGTGTCCCAGCATGAATGGGTGTGTGTGCAAGCATGTGCCCTGGGATGAATTGGCACCATGTCTAGGGTTGGTTTCCACCTTGTCCCCAGTGCTGCCGGTTATGTCATGTAACTCTGAATCAGATTAAGCGAGTATGAAAATGAATGAGTGAATGAATATAACTAAGACCTAATAAGCTACTTTTTGGGGTATATGATATGTAATTGTAGAAATAACCCCAAATAACAGAAACTTATTAAAATATACACCTGTGGGTCCAACACACCTTCCTGCACACGTCATTTGAAACCTGGTAAGACTTTGACCCAGTTAGAGAGGGTGATACTCTGAGAGAACATCGTATTGGTTATGGCGCCCGTAAAAACGTTCCTGTTATAAAAATACTCCTATAAAGCTCTTTGTCTTACTTACCTAGTAACAAATCAACCAAGGACAAGGTGCTGAACCTCAGTGTCTGCTGCCACTACATATCCTGAGGCTTTAGCATCACAGCCATTTTGCTTCAAACCAGCAGAATTACACAGGAATGGTTTTAGAAAGACCTACATTCTTCTCTGAGTAGCCGATCGGCTAAATATGTTTAATGGCTGATGTTTGCTTCCACTAGTGCTTGAAGCTAATGTGGCTAATATGTCTATTTTGCCTCAAATGCTATCAGACATTAGCCTTTATTGTTTAAGATTTCTGTTCCAGGTATTTACTAACCTTAAAAAGCCGATTTGTACAAATTTTAAGATACAACACTATCTTTTTAGCAGCTGGCCAGTTGAAAGTTGACAGTATTTGCTAACAAGCTGAGTCTCTCACCTCAAATGTTATCAACCCATGAGGCAAGGCGTGTTAACAGTATCTGCTGCTTGAAGCAAATCTAGCTAACAAGTTGTCTATCTTACCTCCAGTGGGCTCACACAGTGGCCTTTATTATTATTAGCATGGTCAGAAGAAGATTCTGTATGCTTAGCATCTACAAACAAGCAGATTTATACAGGATTCAATCCAACACAACAGTTAAAGCAATGGTTCAGTGAAAAACTACAGAATTCACCTCTAGCAGCCGATCAGCTAAGAATTGTTTAGTGGATGGTGTTTGCTTCCACTAGTGCTTGAAGCTAATATAGCTAACATATCTCCCCTCAGATGCTATCAGACATTAGCCCTTATTGTTTCATTCTAATAAAAATCTGATTTATACAGATTTTAAGATACAACACATTTTTTTCGCTAGTATCCGGCCATGTTTAGTTAACAATATTTGCTAACAAGCTAATCAGCATTGGCTAACTGGTCTATCTCACCTCAGATGTTATTATACATTGATCTTTAGTGCTTTCAATCCAGATGTTTGACGTCAACAAGCACAACTGTATAGATTTATTCAGAATTTAAGACCCAAATAGTTAAAGGAATGGTTTAATGAACAATTACACAAATTGTCTAGTAGCCAATCGACTAAGACATGTTAAAAATCTGCACATTTAGGTTTGGTCTGCTGCTTGAAGCCAATGTAGCTAACAAGTTATAACTATCTTACCCCATGGTATCAAACAATGGCCTGTATTATTATTAGCATGGTCAGACAAAGATTCTGTATGCTTAGCATCTGCAAACAAGCATAATTTTACCGTGTTCTATCCAACATAACCAGTGAAACCAACAGTTCAATGGAAAAATACAGAATTTACCCCTAGTAGCCGATCAGCTTAGTGGATGATGTTTGTTCCACTAGTGCTTGAAGGTAATATAGCTAATATGTCTATTTTACCTCATATGCTATCAGACATTAGCCCTTGTTGTTTCATTCTCGGTGATTACTAACCTTAAAAAGTAGATGGAAATAATGGAAATAATGTCGCACAGACCAGGGGTGCCCCCGCTAGACATTCCAATAAATGCTCAGCTGAATTCTCTTGTTAATTGTCTTTGTAATTTCTCAACAGCTGACTGCGAGACAGATGGCTACCTCAGCTCCTCTGGGCTCCAAGAGTCTTTCGAGATTCCAACTCCGGTGACAAGCCCCGGTCCCGTGACTGCATCAGCACCCAATGAGACATTGTATATTGAAGCTCCAGCTGTTGAAGTTCCACCTGAAACCATACCTGGGCATACCTCCCCAATCCCAGCTCTCCGCTTCCCTTCGGTGAGTAATGGCTATAGCTGTGGTTCACAATGGACACTGAGTGCGTTTACATGCACTTAATAATCTGACAACTGCAGAAAATAAGATTTTGTCAGTAATCCGATCAACGAGCTTACATGCAGTTGAGTTATCAGGTAATGGGAAAGATCCGGGTTTACCTGACTTGGGCAATAATCGGATTTCTACTTTGCATCCCGCCAATAATCTCACAGAAAGCTGTGACAAACTTCAAACATTAATATTAAATAAGCAAATTAGATCTGGGTTGCCAGATCCAGCGAGGGAAAAAACAACAACACTGAAGTCAAAAGGAAAAAGAGGCCAAATAAGATCTGGCAACCGTGGGGGAAGGCTCATGCACATGCGCAGACTGACAACACAGATTACAATCGGGTAAACTGGTGTACATGCAATGAGTGAATCCGACTACTGGAGTAAAATCCAGCTTTCTTTATGGGATTTCTGTGTCTGATTTCTAGATTGGAGTTTGCTGTATACATGACCGCTTAAATAATCAGATAACTGCAGTGAATGGAAACACGCTGACTGAGAATGATTTTTCACCTCATGCTGCCCAAAATCAGGATTTGCCCCAACATTCAACTGTTGATTTAAATGTTCGTTGCTTTGGATGAATGTTTAATTTTGTGTAATACTTGTGAGTAAAAAATACGACCTTCCTAGGAACAGGGTGACACTGAGGTCAAGACTTTGGACAGAAGGTTTTTCATGTCCCAGCTCAGCCAATTTGCTACTGTTGGGCCCTTGAGCAAGGCCCTCAATCCTCAACTGCCCAATCAATCCTCAACTGCCCAATTCAGTTGTAGTTTGCTATAATATGCTATATATATGGATAATATGCTTCTGACAGTCCTTAGACTGTCCTTCCTTCATACTTCATACCCAAGCCTTTTGGAACTGTTTCAATCTCACTTTTTTGCTCTGTGTCATCATCTTTTATGATTTAAAATCAAAACCAGTGTCAGAGACCACACTTAACCATTCAGCACATCAGTACAATGTGTCTCTCTCCTGTAGAGCATCGCCGTCTCCCAGAATTCAGAACGAGGCCAGAACAACAGCGCGAGTGGATTCTCATCTCCTGTGGACAGGTAACCATGGCAACCTTCCTCTTCCTTTACTGGGAAATTTATGCTGCCATTGACCCTTAGGGGTTTGAGGTTGGTTTTGTTTGCTTTAGCTTTTGGCCTTTTTATGCAACCTTTCAGATGTTTTCACACAAGTCTGGTATCATGTTTTTGCAGCCTTTCCATTAGCATAATAATGATTTTAGACAACAACAACCAAAAAAACACACACAACACCAGGCATTTTGAGAGCTTTAAAAAAAAAAGTGAAGCAAACAAATAAATAATAAGGGTGTAACGAAACACTCTGCTCACAATTTGAGTTCACGATTTGATTTTCTTACAATTTTTTTTTTCTGAAGTGTAAACAAGGCAAAGCAAGGCACGTTTTCTTGTACACATTTTTAAACAAAAACATCCCTCTAGTTCCCTACAATATAAATAAATTACTAGAAACTGAGGATTAAAATTGTAAATAAAATTTTCATTTGTAGCTTCACCATATATAAAATAACTGAGTGAAGACATTCATCTTTAAATGTCTGATCAACAGTTCAAAATAATGTGTACTTTTCTCATAAAACAATAACAAAAATACACTTTTTATAGTTTTAAATGCATATATAGGCATGGTGTAAGATTGCACCTTCTTGTATTCAAAAAATACACCCAATAGATAATAAAGAGTTAATTAAGGATCAACAGGTCATTCCTGGTACTACTAAAACCTGCAGCCCCATATACTCCTATACATTTCATACAACAGTACTTTTTGTAGCACCTTCAGCGCCCCCTCAGGAATTGGTCTTGAGAAATTTTACAGTCTACTGTCCCCCCAACACTGAAATGAAATTTATGGCCTTGAAAACGACACAACTTGAGCACGTGGTCATGACCAGCGACCCCTAAGGGTTAATCGGGAACCAGTGTTTATGGTATGTTGGTAGGAGACCAACTCTAAAATCCCTTTTAAATAAAATGATGTTAGTATAAATCATTAAATACTCACTGTGACATTTGTAGTACATCTGACGTGATGGGGGTAATGGTTATTAATGGCATGGTCTTCAGTTCTATTCAGACTCCACTGAAACATTAGAAATGTGTGTGTGTACACATGCATGATATTGATATCTTATGTTGACGTTTTGACGTCAGGACTCTAAAAAGCAGATATGGACGTGACTTATGCCGCATGACATTCAGTTTGGAGCCTGTCTGACTCACACTGTCTCTCTCTCACACACACAGAGGTTACGCCATCCGTCTGCAACTGGCTGAGCCAAAAGTGACTTTGCCTGTCTCATACAATAATCTCATGTTAACATGTTGGAGTAAAGACAGGCCTGAAATGAGTTCCTCACGACTCTTCCTAGTGCCTTGTCAGCTGTAATCCTAAATGCCCTTTCAAACACACACAAACCAGAGGTGTGTGTGATGTTAATGTCACACAAGGGGCCATCTGCAGCTCACAGAGTTGGAACGTGCTCATTTTTATGTCCTATTTTACTCTGATGTGGGACGTTGACTGCCCAAAATCCATTTTACCACCACTCAAAATGTAGCCACATTATTGTAAAAACTGTATCATTTAAAAATATTACAATGAAGTTGTCAGGGCACCTCTGGTCTGCTTGAGCCACTATACTCACCAACAGGAATCATCAGACACAACTGGAATCAAATCCAAGACTGGAATTGAGCGACAGGGAGCAGTTACCTAAGGACACAAACATGACCCGGGAACTTCTGCACAGTGGCCTTGTCCTTAAGCAGGGGGGTGTCTCGCACCACAGCTGACAAACGGCTCGCTATAGGCAAGATGCAACTCAGTTCCCAATGCAGAATCCCCCTGGTTCATATCCCACCATGGATCAGGTTTTGGTTGGATTTTGCATCAGTTACATGTTATCATGGTGCATTTAAAAACAAGGAGTTCCCCAGTTCATGTCTGTGATTGGGTACTGACTGTTGATGCCATATTTCATGGAACACCGGTACATGTTGGTGGCTTCCCGGGTGAGGATAAGTGCCAGTACCATGCAGGGGCATCAACTACCAAGTTTTGGAGTTACCTATCCATCACGGAGGCAAGGACTTTGGTAGCAGATTTAAGGGGTGCCCCCTTGTAACAGAAGTAATCATTGAAAATGTTTCGTCTTTGAGGTGTACAATTGTTAGGGCACCAGAGCGACCCCACCTGTTTTGAGGCTGGAAACCCAACACTGGCTCACAAAACACACACAGGACATAATGAATGTCAGAACAGAGGTGTATTTGGCAAAACTCAGGTAGGAGAGGATGAGAGAGAGAGAGGGGGAGAGAGAGAGGTTATTTATAAAGGTACACCAAATTCTGCCAAACTGCTATATTAAAAAAATCAATATACCTAAATAAAAGAATGTTTTATTTATTTATTGATTTTGTCTTTATATGTGGCCAAAGAGGGTTTTTTTTTAATTGAAGTTACAGGCATGCCTCTGATCACATGACCCTTCGTCTCTTACCAGCTATGCATCTGATGTGACTTCTGGGTTGAGCGACGGGAACGAGGGTCTGTCTGAGATGAGCTCCAAAGGTCCCAACAAGCGCACAGGAAGCAAACTGCTTAGGAAGAGGGCTCGCTCACGACTGCGCATTACAGGGGTACGGATTATGATTTTATATACAGAAAAAAACAAAGGGTGAAGTAAATTGATTTTAGATACCGTAGGTCTATGTGGGGTGTGTCTCTGTTTATGCGATTTCTGTAGTTTTTAAATTCTTATTACAAAGTGCATGATTGGGCTATAAATACCCACGGGGTGTATGACGGAATTCATAGATTGAGAAGAGGTGGTACAGTGCAGTGTAGGTCTCATTTGATGTGTGGAAAATGGATCCCAAAGCAGATGGTAATGATTGTTGAAAAAGCAGTGGTTGCATTTGGGTGTGCCAAAGGCCGTAGTGTGAAGGAAGCAGCTGAATTTGAAGAAAAAAAAAAGATTTCAAACGCATTCCTATCCAATAATCATCGAGTCTCACTCTGTGCCTTTGGGTTTTCCTGAAGCTTTCAGATAAAGTGGATCGGGTGGTGGAGTGCCAGCTTCAGACGCACAACAATAAAATGGTGACGTTTAAATTCGACCTGGACGGCGACAACCCCGAGGACATTGCAACTGTCATGGTGAGCCCCATGTTCCGAAGTTCACTTACTTTATTGTCAATGTACTGCAGACTGAGAAGATACTAGAACCATCCCATTCATAACTGGTTTACCTGACTTAAAGGTGCGCTGGGTAGAATTTGCCTCTACTGGTTACCAGGTGAACTACAGAAGCATTGTTCATCTCTACTGTACAGGATTAGGCTGTAAACACAAGAAGGAGTACATCCCAGACCCGTATGCTTTCTTAGGCTTACAGTCTTATGAAAACGTTTGTGCACCCCTGGTTAAATCGCAGTTTGAGGTAACAGCTTGGACTGTTTTGCATTATAAAGGGATCGTTCTGGTAATTGTTGTTGTGTTTACTGAATTATTAAAAAGTAATAAATAGATGCACCTATCGTGAAACGTGATTTTAGCTATCGGCTATTAACGGTGGCCGGGTGACCAGTATTTCTATAGCACTTTTTACAAAGGAGCATCGTCTCAGAGCAGCTTCACAATTTTAAATTATCTTGTAATATCTGAGGCCTTTAGGAAAAACTCCCTAAATGTTATAAGGAAGAAACCTTGGGAGGACCAAGACTCAAAAAGGAATAATGCATGTCTGCATTATTTAGTCCGATTCACAGAGTCAATTTAGGATCGGCACGTCATCCCCAGCCAACCGAAGACGAATTACTGTCCTCTGGTGTGGCCACAACTTGAGTAGGGTTGAATCGGAGGAACATCTTATAGTGTGGGGATGGAACTGATAACGGAACACAAGCTCGGAGAGGAAAGAGAAAATGTAGTTAGTTATTGATTAAGAGCTAACTAAACAGTCTCTATATATAGTGCAATAATAATGAGGGAGTAGGGGTACCAATGAGGGAGTAGAGATCTATTTCGGGCACAGCCTTGTCTTGTGGAAGCTCTTGGAAGACTCGTGCATCCTTGCCTTAGACCAAGGGCAGAGCTGGGGTCATAGTCAAAGAGTCTTATGGTGATCAGAGATGTTGGGTTGCTGTCTTCTCCCTCCCATGGGGTTGCCAATGTCTCATGTGATCCCTCTTGGCTGTGTTTCCTACCAGTTCTCCTCTTTCTAGCTATGCTGCCGGGGTCTCATGCTACACATGGCATCAGTGATTGTTAATAGACACTGTGCTCTTAATCAATAACTAATTACATTTTCTGTTTTCTCTCCGAGCTGTGTTCCGGCAGTTCCAGCCCCACACATGATGTTCATCTGCTGGAGCTCCACTCAAGCTGCTTCCGTCATCAGCTCCAGCCCCATCATACCCCGGCCACTTAATGCCGATGTGCATACTTCACAATCTATTCAAACTTTGAC
>JAJAGP010000903.1:113671-210924 GCA_025084515.1 Ancistrus triradiatus | reverse complement strand
CGGGAACTTCTGCACAGTGGCCTTGTCCTTAAGCAGGGGGGTGTCTCGCACCACAGCTGACAAACGGCTCGCTATAGGCAAGATGCAACTCAGTTCCCAATGCAGAATCTCCCTGGTTCATATTCCACCACGGATCAGGTTTTGGTTGGATTATGCATCCGTTACATGTTATCATGGTGCATTTAAAAACAAGGAGTTCCCCAGTTCATGTCTGTGATTGGGTACTGACTGTTGATGCCATATTTCATGGAACACCGGTACATGTTGGTAGCTTCCCGGGTCAGGAGAAGTGCCAGTACCATGCAGGGGCATCAACTATCAAGTTTTGGAGTTACCTATCTATCACGGAGGCAAGGACTTTGGTAGCAGATTTAAGGGGTACCCCCTTGTAAAAGAAGTAATCATTGAAAATGTTTAATCTTTGAGGTGTACAATTGTTAGGGCACCAGAGCGACCCCACCTGTTTTGAGGCTGGAAACCCAACACTGGCTCACAAAACACACACAGGACATAATGAATGTCAGAACAGAGGTGTATTTGGCAAAACTCAGGAAGCGAGAGGAAGAGAGAGAGAGAGAGAGACAGAGAGAGAGAGACAGAGAGAGAGAGAGGGGGAGAGACACAGAGAGAGAGAGAGAGACACAGAGAGAGAGACAGAGAGAGACGGAGAGGGAGGGAGAGGGAGAGACAGAGAGACAGAGAGAGAGAGAGAGGTTATTGATAAAGGTTTCATACACCAAATTCTGCCAAACTGCTATATTAAAAAAATCAATATACCTAAATAAAATAATGTTTTATTTATTTATTGATTTTGTCTTTATAAATGGCCAAAGAGGGTTTTTTTTTAATTGAAGTTACAGGCATGCCTCTGATCACATGACCCTTCGTCTCTTACCAGCTATGCATCTGATGTGACTTCTGGGTTGAGCGACGGGAACGAGGGTCTGTCTGAGATGAGCTCCAAAGGTCCCAACAAGCGCACAGGAAGCAAACTGCTTAGGAAGAGGGCTCGCTCACGACTGCGCATTACAGGGGTACGGATTATGATTTTATATACAGAAAAAACAAAGGGTGAAGTAAATTGATTTTAGATACTGTAGGTCTATGTGGGGTGCGTCTCTGTTTATGCGATTTCTGTAGTTTTTAAATTCTTATTACTAAGTGCATGTTTGGGCTTTAAATACCCACGGGGTGTATGACGGAATTCATAGATTGAGAAGAGGTGGTACAGTGCAGTGTAGGTCTCATTTGATGTGTGGAAAATGGATCCCAAAGCAGATGGTAATGATTGTTGAAAAAGCATTGGTTGCATTTGGGTGTGCCAAAGGCCGTAGTGTGAAGGAAGTAGCTGAATTTGCAGGTGTATTGAGATGTACGGTCACACGGGTCTACCATGGGTAGCCAGAACCTGAATGACATTCAACACAAAGGCATGACTGGCAACTTTTAAGGATGAATGTCGTAAGGCTGTATTATTCTTCAAAAGTGTGATTAGGCTGAATGAAACATTTTCAGCACACAAACCTGGAGTTTTTTGTAATAATGATGAAAAAAAATGATTTCAAACACATTCCTATCCAATAATCATCGAGTCTCACTTTGTGCCTTTGGGTTTTCCTGAAGCTTTCAGATAAAGTGGATCGGGTGGTGGAGTGCCAGCTTCAGACGCACAACAATAAAATGGTGACGTTTAAATTCGACCTGGACGGCGACAACCCCGAGGACATTGCAACCGTCATGGTGAGCCCCATGTTCCAAAGTTCACTTACTTTATTGTCAATGTACTGCAGACTGAGAAGATACTAGAACCATCCCATTCATAACTGGTTTACCTGACTTAAAGGTGCGCTGGGTAGAATTTGCCTCTAGTGGTTACCAGGTGAACTACAGAAGCATTGTTCATCTCTACTGTACAGGATTAGGCTGTAAACACAAGAAGGAGTACATCCCAGACCTGTATGCTTTCTTAGGCTTACAGTCTTATGAAAACGTTTGTGCACCCCTGGTTAAATCGCAGTTTGAGGTAACAGCTTGGACTGTTTTGCATTATAAAGGGATCGTTCTGGTAATTGTTGTTGTGTTTACTGAATTATTAAAAAGTAATAAATAGATGCACCTATCGTGAATCGTGATTTTAGCTATCGGCTATTACCGGTGGCCGGGTGATCAGTATTTCTATAGCACTTTTTACAAAGGAGCATTGTCTCAGAGCAGCTTTACAATTTTAAATTATCTTGTAATATCTGAGGCCTTTAGGAAAAACTCCCTAAATGTTATAAGGAAGAAACCTTGGGAGGACCAAGACTCAAAAAGGAATAATGCATATCTGCATTATTTAGTCCGATTCACAGAGTCAATTTAGGATCGGCACGTCATCCCCAGCCAACCGAAGACAGGGAATTACTGTCCTCTGGTGTGGCCACAACTTGAGTAGGGTTGAATTGGAGGAACATCTTATTGTGTGGGGATGGAACTGATAACGAAACACAAGCTCAGAGAGGAAAGAGAAAATGTAGTTAGTTATTAAGAGCTAACTAAACAGTCTCTATTTATAGTGCAATAATAATGAGGGAGTAGGGGTACCAATGAGGGAGTAGAGATCTATTTCGGGCACAGCCTTGTCTTGTGGAAGCTCTTGGAAGACTCGTGCATCCTTGCCTTAGACCAAGGGCAGAGCTGGGGTCATAGTCAAAGAGTCTTATGGTGATCAGAGACGTTGGATTGCTGTCTTCTGCCTCCCATGGGGTTGCCAATGTCTCATGTGATCCCTCTTGGCTGTGTTTCCTACCAGTTCTCCTCTTTCTAGCTATGCTGCTATAGCTAATGCTGCCGGGGTCTCATGCTACACTTGGCATCAGTGATTGTTAATAGACACTGTGCTCTTAATCAATAACTAATTACATTTTCTGTTTTCTCTCCGAGCTGTGTTCCGGCAGTGTCCCAAGCCCCACACATGATGTTTCATCTGCTGGGCTCACTCAACTGCTTCCGTCATCATCATCTCCACAGCTCAGCCCCATCATACCCGGCCACTTATGCCGTGTGCTACTTCACATTCTATTCAAACTTTGGACTCCATGACTTTTAGTTCGCTCTTAGATTATCATCTACGTATCGCCGCCCAAGAGGGTTTGGTCCCTTTTTGAGTCTTGGTCCTCCTAAGGTTTCTTCCTAGAACTAGGGAGTTTTTTCCTTGTCACTGTCCGCCCCTGGCTTTCTCAATTTGGGGATTGGGACGTAGTTCATTAGGAATATAATCTAAACTTGTAAAGTTGCTTGAGATCAATGCTCCAGTGTAAAAAGCACTATATAAATAAGGGAGAGTAAGGGGTGGGGGTGAGGAGTTAAGGGAATCTGACTTGACTTGACTTGACTTGACTTCAGCACATGGTGGTTTGCAATCCAGCAGGCCAAAAGGTAATCCATGGGGACTAACTCCTACAACATTTGGAACAAAGAATATAATAAGACATTGAAAACAAGCATCACCCGCTGAATGGCCAATTTGTACAAAAACTAACAAGGGCAAAGAGATTAAAGTTAAAGCTAGCGAGGCGCAAGAGCCAGGCCACGACATAACGTCACCAGGACAAACGCAGGCGTCATAAAAATCATTAAAAGATCCCCCCTGGTTTTGTACCCGCCTCTGCTGAGGTTAGGTCTGATGGTTTGTTTTTTGATTCCTGGCCACGTAAGCCCAAATATTACCAAGTTTACTGTTAATCCCCAGATGGTTAAAACCCTGGTCTACCTCTTCAGAGAGTTTATAAGTTCAAATCCTGGTCTGACGACTGCCTGTAAGCATGCCCTTACCTTAAACGTATAAGTATAATTTTGTTTTTGTAATATAAGATCCATACAAATATTACGTCAGCAATGCCTTTAAAAGTCCTGATGTCATTTTTTTAAAGCAATCAATCGCTTAAGTTATCCAGTATGCATTTAGATACAAGGGTAATTAGTCCTCATACAGAGCTTCAGACAGTCTTATCAGATTGCAAACAAGGACAGTGGAAATTCCTAAGGAACCAACAGAGCTGACAGAGGAACTTTTTTTTGGTCTAATTATAGACAACATTTTCATCTGACACTTTGCACTTTTTGCCAAGCCCTAGCTAGACTTTGGCTCGACGGTTTTGTCTACCTGCCTGATGATTTTAAATAGAACATGAGAAGAAGCGAAGGTAACCAAGTGCTAGATTTGTCGTTCACATAGTTAACATTGAGAGAAAGTTAATAGGCAAATTGGAATTATGGAGAACTCTTGACTTGCTAATGAGGCTGTGGGAAACAACCTACAACTGAAAATTGAACGCTTACCTTAGCATCTGCTGTCGAGGCGCCAAAAGGAAATCACAAGCTCTGACAAACTGCTGCTGTTGCCTAATTTAGATGAGCCTTCTGAAGAGCTGCTCTTTAAAATGCCTGTTGATTTGCAGTGGCCTGTTGGTCTTTTGAGTGGCCCAAAACAACACTTTTATTTTAGTCAGTTTAATCTTTTGAAACCGGCATGTTTAGTTAGCGCTAAACAACTCAAGTGCTGAAGTGGCTAATAAGGCTTTTAAGCTAGCTGCCATGCTAAAGAGCAGCACACTAGCATTAGTCTGAAACTGCACAACTAATGATAAACGAATATTAAAACACTGAAGAGTAATACAGCTAAAATACAGGAACATTAAGTGGAACATTAGCTAGAGCAGTCCTTCTCAGCATTTTTTTTTTGTACTTGCAAGTCCAAAAACTAGCTCCAAATGAAAATTGAATGCTAGCTGAGTTATTCGCATTATTCTTTGATTGTAGTACAGTGGTACCTCGGTTCTCATCGTTTGCTTTTTACTCTGTGTATACTCTGTGTATAAGTATATAACTTGTGTAAGTCGAATAATGAGCACGATTCATGATTCAGTGCACAGCGATTCAGTGATTCAGATTCACAATAGCTCTCGCTCAGTGAAGCTCTTCGCTGTTTGTCATGTTTTTCTTTATCTTTATATCTAAAGTTCTGTACTCTTAGTTCAAATAAGCATCCTAAAATGGTTGTATTGACAGACAACCCGAACGAAAACAGGAACTTCATGCTCCAGAACACAGGCTGCAATTAGCATTAGCAGCAATGCCTGCACCATGAGTGCATCAATAGAGTAAGGGTTTTGCATTTACGTTGTACTTTCAATCCACTGAGTTACAAGATTTTTTTCAACAGTTCACTATAAAATAAGCTTTGTGTTAATGATTTTCGATTACTGTAGGTTAATGTAAGTGTTAATGTGTAATGGCGCCGCTATGATACAGTACAGACTATATTAAACCTCATCAGTTCGTGATACATTAACTTAGGATGGATTTGTTGAACATATCCCCATCATAAATCAGGGAGCTCCTGTACAATACAACTCCATTAATGCATATAATGCCTTATACAGGGGGGATTTGCTGGGGGTCTGGAACCCATTCATTCAATTTACATTATTCCTTATGGGAAACATTTGTTCGGTACTCGTTTCCTTCTGGAACAAATTAATGATGAGAACCGAGGTACCGATGCTACTTAAGCTGTTTATGTCAGATGATGTAAACAATGATAAGAGAACTTGAATGAGTTCAGGTAATACTATTCTGTATAGTTCCCCTTACTTTCTTATTTTTGGCTAGAGCTTACTCATACAGTGGGGCAAAAAAAGTATTTAGTCAGCCACTGATTGTGCAAGTTCTCCTACTTAGAAAGATGAGAGAGGTCTGTAATTTTCATCATAGCTACACTTCAACTATGAGAGACAAAATGAGAAAAAAATCCAGGAAATCACATTGTAGTATTTTTAAAGAATTTAATTGTAAATCATGGTGGAAAATAAGTATTTGGTCAATAAATTTGTTGAAGTGTACCTATGATGAAAATCACAGACCTCTGTCATCTTTCTAAGTAGGAGAACTTGCACAATCAGTGGCTGACTAAACCTTTTTTGCCCCACTGATGTGTACTTTAACATGCCCCATTTACTCCACACTCACTGCTAACACTGCAGTTATTTCTGTTCACCCGGTCTTATGACTTGAATTAGGAGTGTTTGTTTGCACGAGTGACATACACGGTCACTTTTTATTTGTGTATGATTAAAGAGATTTATGCTGAGACAATATTAGCATGTTTGGAACAGTCATAACAGTGTGTTTAAACCCAGTCATTAAATTGTCCAGCTCACCCTAGCTCATACACTGTGTGTTGCCAAAAGTATGTAGACGCCGCTGCTAATGAGTGATCTCTGTCAGTTTAGCAACACTAACTGCTATTAGGTTACATGCAGGCATGGACTATGGGTTGTACTTAGCCCTGATCTTATCACACACCTGTGAGATGAAGTTTAATGCCAATAGTTAGTCAAGTCTTAGTGTCCAAGACCAGTCAAAATCTAGTAGAGATCTTCTCATAAGACTTGAGGCCGTTGTAACGGCAAAGTAGGACTGACTCCATGCCGGTGTCCACAAACCTTTACATAGTGTATGGACACTGTAAATATTTCCCATTTGTGTGTGTGCAGGCTCATAATGAGTTCATCCTGCCATCAGAGAAGGAAGGTTTTATCCACCGTATGAAGGACATCATCCGGCGCGCCGAGGCACTGATGAGAAGAGAGCCTCTGGAGCCGCTAGGGCCTGTGCATGCTCTCCGTCTGCCCTACCTGAGTGGAGCGGGTACACTCTCAGGCTCACAGGTGGGTCACAGAAAGCCCACAGTCACCAAAATGCTTTATAGAAACCCTGGCTATGAATAAACTAAGGATAGCTTTGGGGTATTCACTGAAACTAGACATGTACCAAGATTTTGGCCACTGAGACTTTCATTTTTGTCTGTGAAAGAGGAAACTTATTGAAATGTTTGAATTATTGAAAAAGATTGATGTCAGGATGGGTCGGAGAGCAGAGACAAACTCAGATTAACAAACAGCATAGGAAACAAAGGCTTGCTCTCTAACAGTGTCCGTAAAGAAAAACATGGATGACCAAAAGCACAGAAAGGCATTTCCAAGCACAGACCTAGCATATAGAAAAGCATTAGGACATCACTGAGCAGCAGGGTGTGGTCTTCTTTCTGTCTTGCTCGCCTTTGTCTGCATCTCACTTGCAACTTGCTGAGTTTTGACACTTTTATATTTATTGTTTAAGTATTAATTACCGTGCTGGGACACATGCAGCACGTTCTCAAATACTGTACTACAGTCTTGGTTGAGAATCATCATCTTCTTATGAGTAAAATTCTTCTTATCTCCAAACAAAAGCCTTATTCAGAAAGCTACATTTAGCTGGCTGGCTAGTCAATTGCTAGCTTGTTAGACAGGCTAATACAATGAAAGATGACACTTGTTGTATACTATATGCAACAAATATACTCAGAGAGAGGCATTTTTACAACCTATATTACACTCTACTTATACTTAGCATCTAGCTATCAAAGCTATCAGAAATCTAAGATTATGACGTTATTTATACTACAAAAGTGGCCCATATGAAAGCTAAACATAAGCTCAAGGAACATAAAACGATTATATACTCACTGACAAAAAATTACGCATCCAGATCGAAATGTCGAATTGGAGCAAATCTGGGCATGCAGTTACGTCGCAGGCAGATATGGAAATGATTACAGGTGTGGTCTGAATACATACTGGGACTTGTCATGAGAGGACGTAAAAGTACTTCCCTCCCGCTGTCTATAAAAAAAGCTCTCTGAGGACACTTTTGGGTAGTGTACCGCTTGGTGAGAGATCGTTGACTACTAAACATGCCTCTGTGATGCACTCAGAGGCATCACAGATTTTGCCCAGTGGACAGACTTTAAGAGGGGGTGTATCATTGGACTGAGAGAAGCAGGATGGACGTTTGACTAATTGCGCCCCATCTAGGCCGTTCTGACCTAGTGTTAGGAGTGTTAGGAGGCGTTGGGAACAGTGGTTCTGTGAGGGCACACACACAGTGAACAGGCTTTGCATGGCCCAGACAGACCACCAGTAGAGAGGATCGGTTGATCCATCAACAAGCAACAGCAGTTTCCACAGTTTCAATTTCCACCATCCAGACTCAGGGCACCTTCACTACACCCCACCTGTCCCTGCCCAGATCAATTCCAGGTGCCTGGCAGAAGGAAATTTGTTATCACAGTGAGAAGACTGGACTTTAGTGATGAATCCAGGTTAAGTTTGGAATCCGATGACGGTCAGGTTCGAATATGGAGGCGTCGTGGTGAGCTCTTCAATATTGCCTTTGCTGTGGAGCGACCCACCGCCCCAACTGCTGACCTGCTGAAATATGCCAGTTGAAGTAGTGATACAAGGGACACCAACAGATCAGCGGTATGTGCAGGACATCCTGCTGCCACGTGTTGCCTCTCATGGCAGGGCTTTCAACTGGCATATTTCAGCAGGATAATGCTCACCCACCCACAGCAAGGGTGTCCCAGAATTGCCTCTGCCAGATTACAACAATTCTTTGGCCTGCCCAGTGCCAGATTTATTGCCAATCGAGCATTTATGGAACCAGTTGGGATGCCAGCTTCGGTAAAGTATGAGTGTGCAGGATCTACAGGCCCAGCTGTGGGCAAATGTGTCATAGAGGCATGTGTAGTAGTCAACAATCTCTCACCAAGAGGTACATAACCCAAAAGTAGCAACTGAGAGATTTTTTTGTATAGGGCAGCGGGCGAAGCAGTTTTACGCCCTCTTGTGGCAAGACCCAGTGTCTAATCAGACCACACCTGTAATCATTTCGATCTGGGTGCTTTATTTTTTTTGTTAATGAGTATATATACTGTGTCTATATATATATATATATATATATACTGTATATGGTGTAGTGTACAGACTAAGAAACATTCTTCAGTTAGATGTCATATTCAGGTTTAAGCATTATAAACAGGGCTGGTGAGAGACGTTGAGATGAGAGTGCGCACTGTGTGAGACCATTACTGTGACCTCAGCGTCAAATGATGTTTTCTTAGTGAGAATCACATTCTGAATGTTTGGAGCAGGCTGTCTCTGTACAAAACAAGTATATGTCTTCTTTCCTGTGATTCGGTGTAGTTTATTAATATCTGTCGATAAACAGTACGTTCCATTTCTGAGTACAATAGCACTGTTGTGTCCTGCAGACCTTCAAGCAGTGTGTGTAGTCCATGTGTTAATTTGCTGTTTTTTGGGTTGCAGTATAGCTGTAGGAAAGCTGAACCAAAGTCCTTCTATGTTCAACCTTCTGACCTTCCTGTTTTGTAATATGTTGTTTTGAAATATACATTTGGATGCTCCAGAGCATCAAACCACATGTTGTCGGTCATGATGTACCCCCTAAAATATGTAATTGAACCCATTCTATTCCGTTTTTTTCATAATTGCCTAAGAATAAAGTAGGTCATACCAGTGGCATCAACTACAGTGCCTATAGAAAAATCTTCTGACTCTCTTTGAAATAGTCACATGCACTTAATAATTCGATGATGATCGGATTTCTGCAGTTATCCGATTATTCAAGTGGTCTAGAAATCAGATTAAGAAAGCTGGATTTTATCCCAGTAATCGGAGTACTCACTGCGTGTATACCAGTTACCCGCTTCTAATCTGTTTTCAGATCGTGCTCGAGCCTTCCACCACATTTGCCAGATCAATATATTTCTAAAGTCTTGGCTTTATTTGGCCTCTTCAGCGGGTTGACTTCAGCGGGTTTTTCTCTAGCTAGTTCTGGCAACCCCGGAATTAAACACACCACAGAATTAAAGACAGCTAAACAGCTATCGGATACTTTTGGGGAGACTGAAACGCAGTATATACACGAGAAAAGGAATAATTTTATTATTCAATATTAAAGATTGAACTTTATGGCACATATTTCAAAGAGATTATTGGCTGGTTGCAAAGTAGAAATCCGATTACTGTCTGAGTCATGTACATCCTGAGCTTACCCATTATGTGATTAGCCAAGTGCATGTAAACTCGTTGATCAGATTGCTGACAAAATCTGATTTTCTGGAGTTATCAGATTATTAAGAGCATGTAAACGCACTCGATGTTTTGTCTTACAGCCTGAAATCAGAACTTACAAAAACAGTAACTTTTTTCAATTTTATTTACACATTACACGACATTACACTTATCTGGATATCACAGCCTTGTTGCTCTGAACTTAGTTGTGGGACCTCATGCTTGTGAGTTGGTTGCTCTTTGAGCTCCGCTCTTTGATCTTCAAAGAGCGAGTTTGATGTGTGAACGCTTCGCTCACTCTGTGTGTTAGTTCCGCATATATGTTTGGAGGCGGTGTCTGTTCTGCAAGTGTCATTCATTATCGTATCGTTCTCATGGAGGAGAAGCTGGGTTTGATGTGGCGCTGACATTTGGCAGCTTGTGAGCTCTTATCTGCTTTTCACTTTTGAGGTCTCGCAGTTTAAGACCAAACGCAAAGCCTTCACATTTTTCAGAACAGGGTACATTCTGACCGTTGGGTTTGATCCTAATTATAACCTTATAACACGCAACACTGGCGGCACGGTGGCTCAATGGGCACCACTGTTGCCTCACAGCGAGAAGGTCCTGGGTTCAAACCCAGGTGGCATGATCTAGGTCCTGTCTGTATGTCCTCCCCATGTCCACATGGGTTTACAATCCAAAGACATGCTTTAGGTGAACTGAAAACGCTAAAGTGGCAATAGTGTGTGTATGTGTATAGAGTGTATGTGCCCTTTGATAGATTGGCACCCTGTCTAGGGTTGTTCCTGCTAATAAACTTCTCTTCTACAACATTAGCACCTTTGTTCTATAAAAAGTACTGTGCCCTTAGGCCACTATTAGATTTGTTTGTTATGATGACTATATATAATAATTTCTCAGTGGCTTTATTAGAATACAACCAGAAATTACAGGAAATTTGTATGCAGTATTAAAAACTGAAAAAAAAACAGACATTCACAGAGTTACATTCATTTTCCCCCAAGATCTTGTATTGATGATGGAGATTTGTTCCACTGCACAAAGTCTCCTCCAGCACATCCCAAAGATTCTCAATGGGGTTCAGCTCTGGACTCTGTGGTGGACAATCCATGTGTGATAATGATGGCTCATGCTCCCTGATCCACTCTTTCACAATCTGACCCTTCTGAAACAGATGAACATCTTTCCACGACCACAGGATGTGTCTTTCCACATGGTTGCTTAACAAATGAACTTGTTGCCAGCTGAAACATAATCACCAATGCAGTAATTATCCGATGGGAGGTTCTTTTTGTAACTGTTTAAAGTTAAATCCAAGTGGTGACCTTTTTTTGGCCAAGCAGTGTATATTATTCTGACATTTTGGAACTAGGATGGTTTTTGGATAATACAGGAACCAAGTAGGAATTTCCCTATAAAAAATAATGGAGAAAGGGCTCTCGTTATCTGAATGTTCATTATCTGAATCTAATCATGCTAGGCTGTAATTGTACAATATTCTATGCATGTATCAGAGTATAACTTTCAACATTGATTATTGTCAGTTTGACATATTTTTTCTGTTTTATTGCACAGCCCAACCTGCACACACAGGGACTGGCACGTACACACTCCTCTTCCTCCCTGCCAGGTAACTCTTCATCCGACTAACACCTTAGTCTGTACACAGAATGCTTAACCCTTTTGTTCTGACTTCAAAATGCCATATTAATCCCCTAACAAGGTACATACATGGCCTGCCAAAGATGTACTGTGCACTCTCATCGTAATTAACCATGTTACACTAAGATCTATTAATCCATTAGGAGCAGAGTAGTGCTTGTCGGGCTGAATCACTTAAACTCATTTAAACAGTTGCACTTCTCTTCTACAACATTAGCACCTTTGTCATTTGTGCATTACTAATGATAACGCTGCTACACGTGTGCATGTTGCGCTCAGATTACACTGCAGTCAGTGTGGGTCAAGTAACCCAAGGCTCCTTCCCCGGAGTGGGTGGAGACTATTACCTTGATCCTGATGCAGCTGTACCGGTGCGTCCTCTCCGCTCGCAGTCTTTCCACACTTCAGGTAGCTTTTAAATCTCTTAGTCTACCATTTACAGTGCCTATAGAAAAGCATCATTTTTCTATTACAGCCTAAAATCAAACTTGTGAATTTTTTTTCCAGATTTATTTACATAATTACATATTTTTCGTTTAACATGAAGAAAGGCAACAGTTCCTCAATAGAAAATTAATCTAAAATGAAAAGCTAGAATAACAGTTTTGGAATAGTGATCAGTCCCCTGCTTTAATACTTTGGGCCACATTTAGCTTTTTTACAGCCATCCATCTTTTTGGAAATATCTCTTCCAGTGTTGTTCCTGGAGTTAAGAATATTTTCTCTTTTTTTTATGTTATTTGGCAGACACCCTAATCCAGAGCGACTTACAACTAATACAGTCTTATAGTCAAAGCAACTGATTGAGCAAAGCCTTGCTCAAGGACCCAACACTGGCAGCTTTGCAGAGGTGGGACCTTCTGGTCCATAGTCCAGTATCTTAATCACCAGGCCACCCCATAATTCTTTGCAGACTGGTTCACATTTAGTCAAGTCATGACTCTTGACTACATTCACATTTACATCTATTACATTTACAGCATTTAGCAGACTTACAAGTTATACAGTCCTACAATCCAAGCAAACTGTGGGTTAAGGGCCTTGTTCAAGGACCCAACAGTGGCAGAGGACAGAGTTGAACCCTGGGCCTTTTAGCCAATAGTCCAGTACCTTAACCGCTAGGTTACCACAGTCCCCCATTCACCTTGCTATCCTTAAACCACAGTTTCATTGGCTGTTTATATGTGAACCACCGGCCCATCTTCAGCTGTTTATCACAAAATGGGTGGCCACATCCATTTCCCCTTCAAAACTGACCAATTGCCTAGCCCCTGTTGAAGAACACACCCCCATAGCCTAGTGTAGCCACCGCCGTGCCTCATGGTGTATTTCACATAGTATGCTTTGATTGGTGTTCCAGCATTATGCCTGGATTTCAGTCCAAAAAGTTCAATTTTGGTGGCATCAAGCAAGATTGGCACTTTATTCAGAAGAGACATCTGAAAAAGGTCACCACTGGTGACATCCTTTTAACCTTCCTTGATCCATATCCTCTTGGCGGAGTCATCCAGTTTGGAGAAACAGATCCAATTTAGTTAAGGTATTAATGGGGCCATACACTGCTTAATAATGCTCTGAATGGTAATCTGTTTAAGCCACTGAAATCTTTTTGTATTTTTCTCCTTACTTGTGCCTTTCCACAACTTGATCTTGGAGCCTTTTTGAAAGCACCTTTCCAACCATGTGATATGTAAATAATATGTAAATACAACTGGAAAAAATAGATTTACTTTTCATTTTCAAGATCTAATCTGATCAAAGGTAGCTACTGTATTACCATGGTCTTCTGTAGGCACTTTATTTCCACTGCTTATCCAACTAACATATAGTTGTTATGCTAGTTATAACTATTTCTTGTCAAACATTTACATCCATGTCTGATCCCTGATTTGTGTACGATGCAGATTACACAGCAGGACATGCAAGTCAGGTGACACGTGGCTCCTCCCCTCTGTTGGGCAAAGACATGTATCTTGACCCTGATGCAGGACCGCCTGTACGGCCACTTCGCTCCCAATCCTTCCACACCTCAGGTACAGAGTTATGTGTTTACGTTGTCCCAATTATGATTGTACAGACGTTCCCCTAATATATATATATATATATATATATAAACACAAAGTCTATTTTATAATCAGGTGTGAAATAGCTTATGTAATGAATTGAATAATGTATTGAAAGTGAAAAACAAAACGGTTAGTGACAGTGGTAAGTGGTTAGTGTTTTGTGGTACATTTGACCACAGATGTTGCAGCTGGGCCTGTAGATCCTGCACACTCACAGGCTGCCAAACCTGGCATCCCAGCTGGACCCATAAATGCTCTATTGGTGATAAATCTGGCAACAGGGCAGGCCAAGGAAGTGTTGCAAACTGGCAGAAACATTCCCGGGAACCACTTGCTGTGTTTGGGCGAGCATTATCCTGCTGAAAAATGCCAGTTGGAAGCCCTACCATGAAAGGCAACACACATGGCCGCAGGATGTCCTACACATATCGCTGATCTGTTACTGTCCCTCGTATCACTGCTAGGGGTGGCCGACTGTCATATGCGATGGCTCCCCAGATCATCACACTAGCAGCTGGGGCAGTGTGTCAGTTTACAGTAAAGGCAGGATTGAAGTGCTCACCACCAGGCCTCCAAACCCTAAAGACTATACTGTTCCAGTCTCTAGCAGTCCAGGTTTCTCATTCATGACACCACTGCAGATGAAGGCGATAGTCTCTGGCTGTCATTGGGTGCCGTGACAACAAATTTCCTTGTGCAGAGAACCTGTAAATGGTCCGACCAGAGACAGGGGTGTGTAGTGAAGGTGCTACCTGTGTCTGGATGGTGGACAACAGAACTGTGCACCCAACACTTCCTAACAGCTAGGTCCAGAACCATCCTGCTTCTCTCAGTCCAGTGATCCTTAAAGGCTGTCAACTGGACAAAATGTCTTTGAGTGTGGGGTAAAGGCATGTCTAGCAGTCAACGATCTCTCACCAACATGTACACTACCCAAAAGTAGCCTCTGAGAGCCTTTTCATAGTGCAACAGGGAAAGTGGCAAGACCCAGTGTCTAATCAGACCACACCTATCTGCCTGAGACAGAACAGCATGCTGAGTTTTGGAAGCAATACGACTTTTATATCTGGGTGCTTTATTTTTTTTTGGCAATGATTATATATGACACTATGTCCAGATGGTGTGATGATCTTCAAGGCGAGAAGAGGATATTACCGAATACTGTAGTACAACAGAATACACAAAAGTACACACAGATAAGAAGCACCATCATTGTTTCCTCCCCTAGCCCTCACTACCAAGAATCAGCGCAATAGCCTGAGCAAAACATCCAATCTCATGGAGATGCCCGATGCGGTGTGACGTCAATGCTCAAACCCATCAGGCTTTTGATATGTGACACCTGTAGCTTCTAAGTGGATTGTGTTGATTTCATTACGGCGAGGGCACAAACCGAGCGGAGGCCTGCTGCTACTGATGATGATAAGGACAAGAGGATGGGCCTTTTCATTTGCTATTCATTATCTTAATTATTTCGAACTCATTCTGATTTTTAAGCTGTACGTGCTGTACCTCTGCTCACTGTCCTTATATGGGCAATGTTTCCTGTGCTTGTTACTAATGGCTATTAAGGAGCCTCACCTCTTCCAGTTACTTGTGTCCTGTTTGTGAGAAATGGATGAATGTTTTATCACTAGGGTTATTCCCTCAAGTGTACAGATCATGTGCCTTTTGTATGTATTGCTTACCTGTGAAAGTGAATGGACTGCAGACTTTAACTCATTAGATCTATTTATGGTAAACGAAGAGCGTCATAAACTGACTGCATTTTCTCTATTCTGTTTCCATCAGGCTCATCACAGCCTTACTGTCCTGCCTCCCATTACCCCCAATACACCAACCCTGAACCTCTGCCTCTTCGTTTGCCCAGCCAAGTATCCGCTATGCCCCCTCAGTACCCCAACCCTACATACATGCCCAACACGCCCTACCCTTACCCCTACCTCGTCAACCCGTCTCCTCTTCAAGGTTCCACCAACCCGTCTCCTCTTGCTCAAAACCCAAATGCAGCCAATCCCACCCCATTTCCCTCTCCTGTAGCCACGCAAATGGGGGACATTACCCCAAGAGAAGGCAGCCCTCTCCCGCCTGGCATTGCACCCTCATCTGCTATGTGGCATGCTCATTCCCAGCAGCCACTCTTCTCCCTGGCCAATGTGCTAACTCTGGCAATGAGCGTGGCCCAGTCCTTCATGCCCCCCACAAGCGTTCCAAATGGTCTGCCCCAGGCCTACATGGTTCCCCAGCCAGGTTATCCAGCCATGTTTGGAACCCCACACAGCAACACGGTGCAGACAGAAGCTCCGCGGAATCAGGATGTGTACCAGCAAACCGATGCCAGCTCACAGCTACCAGGCATGCCAGCCAAAGCTCCAGAGATCCCAGGGTCTTCCACAGCATGCAGCCAGACTGGACAGGCCAGAGCGAGTCACCAAGGGAAACAGGAGGGTCAGGAATGTGTCAGGGAGAGCTTATCCCCCTCTTCACCCTCATCTTCTTCATCTTCGTCCTCCTCCTCTTCCTCCTACTCGTCCTCCAGTACCTCCTACGAGTCAACCAGCTCATCCAGCCCACAGAGCACAGTGAGTGGAGTGTACCTTAGGAATTTTGTTTGTGTGAGTGTGTGTCTGTGTGTTGTGTTTTTCTCCTTTCTGTTTGCATGATAGCTTAGACTGGTGTTGTAGTTAAGACCGCTAAAGCCGAGTCCGAGTCGAGACCAAGACTCTCAGTAGTCCAGTCCGAGACGAGACTGAGACCAGATTAAAAAAATTTTTCATTATACAAGAATAAAAAAAGGAAAATGGAAACATTTAATTAGTTTGCAATTGACTTTTTTGTAGTTCATTGATTATACATAATATAATATAATTATAATTATTAATAAACAATCTTACATTTAATCATAGATTTTTTTAAATATAACAAGTTATATATAGCCTTTATTATTAATAATAATAATAATAATAATAATAATTAGTATTCATTATTAATAAATAAATAGTTAAAGAATAATAAATTAAACAATACATAATTAAATAAAAATATAACATATAAATTATATAACCCTTTTATTAATAACTAACTATTATTGTTAATTATTAATAAAGGCTATATATAATTTGTTATATTTTACAAAATCTATGATTAATCATTTATTAATTATTAATAAATAAATATGAAATAATAATAAATAAATAATTAAATAAAAAATAAATTATATAAAGCTCTTATTAATAATTAAATTATTATTATAAATGATAAAATCAAGGCTATATATAATTTGTTAGATTTTGCAAAATCTATGATTAATAATAAGTATTAATTATTAATAAATAAATAATAATAAATAAATAATTTAATAAAAATAACAAATTATATAAAGCTTTTATCTATTATTAATATTAATACTTATTAATAATTAATAATTATTAATAAATATTAATATTAATAAATAAATAATAATAAATAAATAATTAAATAAAAATAACAAATTATATAAACCTCTTATCTATTATTAATAAGGCTATATATAATTTGTTATATTTTACAAAATCTATGATTAATAATAATTAGTATTAATTATTAGTAAATGAATAATTAAATAATAATAAATAAATAATTAAATAAAAATCTAAATTATGTAAAGCCCTTATTAATAATTACTACTACTTATTATTAATAAAGGCTATATATAATTTACATTTTATATTTTACAAAATCTATGATTTAATATAATATTATTTCTTTTTTATTATACTTATATTATATAATGTGTAATAAATGTTAATGAAATACAAACTAATTAAAACAAAATATTAGTTACTCATCTACATCTGGGAACTAACTAACCTAACTTCTTCCTGCTAAGGTCCATGTTCTTCACTACAAATAATCTTATATCCTACAATTTAAGCAGTGGGGATTAATCATCTTGCTCATGGGTCCAACAGCATGGGCACTTGTTCTTAGCAATACGGATTCCTCACCACTGAACCACTTTGATGTTACCATTCCAGTCCTCTGATTTCAAGTCTTTAAATACTTTTAGTCAAAGCAACCTTCAGTTCAGCTTAGTGATGTTGGATCTTGTTCATTGGCCTGACAGTGGCAGGTTTTCAGTTAGCAGAACAAAAGCTCTAGCAATCTGCTGTTTGTTGGCCCATTGAGTAAGTCGTACTTATTCTCTAGCCCTAACTGTAGAGCTTAGGCTCCAACAGTGGTAGAGCAACCTTGATGGAGCCAGAACTGCGTAATGGGAAACGACTGGGTCCTTTAGCTCAGAGGCTGAGGCTCTAGACTACTTTAAATCCCATCTCCACCAAGCTGCCAGGGTTTGGCTCCTGAGCAAGACCATTCAAGTTCAGCTGTTCATACCCGTTCTCGAAGTGTGCTCCAAGTAATCAAGGCATCAGCAGCTTCTGTTGTGTATTACAGCAGCACACTCAAAATTTCACTCTCAACCAAACAAACCTGTGTTTTGACCACTTCTAAAAAGCTTGACAAGGACATTCCCATGCTGGCTCGCTCTCCTCAAACCTGTTCTGCTCACATAATGACTGCACACACACACACACACACACACACACGTCCTTCTATGACTGTGAGGACTCCACTGACATAATATTGCTGTATGTAATTAATGCTACATCTCTAACTCTAACCTACCTCAGCAACCTAAATCAAACCTTTGGCGCCTTGGTTTTTGCAAGAAAAAAATTAAAACACAATAGATAAATTTGACCCTTACACACACACACACACACACACACACACACACAATCCCACCTTTGTGGAACTGAACATGGGTGTTGACAGCTACTTATGTACTGTGTTCAGTCTGGCATCTATTTACGTGTACGTGTGTGTGTGTGTGTGTGTGTGTGTGTGTGTGTGTGTGTGTGTGTGTGTGTGTGTGTGTGTGTGTGTGTGTGTTTTCTTCCCCACCTCACTCAGCTATCTGCACCTTGCTCCAGAAGCTCACCCATACTGAGCGTATCTGATGCCAGCACAGCCAAAGGGGAATTGTCTCCTATATCTGAGGGTAAGACGTGTCACTAACTCGGTGTGTGTGTCTCTCTCTCTCTCACACACACACCACACACACACACACACCATGTCTCACTATCTTTGTGGGGACTGCCTGCTCTTCAAAAGAAAGTTGCAGTTTCTGTAAAAAGGCAGCTAAAGCTAAAAATATCTGACATTGTGGGGACCTTTTGCTGGTCCCCACAATGTCAAAAATGCCAGATCTTTCTATTCTTGTGGGGACATTTGGTTACCACAATGTAATATAAACAAGGGCGTGGCCACACACTAGTAAATTACAGTGTCCGGTTAATAGGCACACATTATATAGGGTGTAGCATAGGTAGGCAGACACTAGGATGGCCTAATTCAATTTCATGTTCATTCAATTTAAAAAAGAATAAATTAAAAGTTTATAGCACCCCTATTTAACAACCATGAATATGTGAATTCAGCAGAACTTAACACCTGCTGTAACTTAAATAATACAGATTTAATTACAGTTAAGCGCTGTGTTTAACGCCCATCCGATCCATCTTTCACTTTTAATGACCGAGGTCTTAATATTATAATATATTATAAGAGGAACTGAATGTCTGTCTTTCAACTGCGGATGCTGCAGCCAAAACTAGCCTATTATCGCTGTGGATCCACAAGCCGAGACGGGAGTCTTTCATTCACGTCACGGTTGCCAGGTCCCTTATTCTAAATGACTTTGGGCATATTTTTCTGTAACGTTGCATAGAAATATTATTTTTTGTGGTTTTTAGGGCTTGTTTCTGAAGGGTAGTTGCTTTGCTACGTGATCCTGTCTCTTCCCCCAATAGTCCTGCAAGTTGGTTTGTTCAGCCTCTAAAGTTAAAGCAAATACATATTCTATCACATTGTCACGTTTTTGTTGTTATGGGTTTTCACTATAGACCTCTCGTGGGATCTGGCAACCCTGATTTGTGTGTGTGTGTGACTGGTAACTACCTTTACCTTATCATTCCCTGGCGCTGCAACACTGGCTCCTACCCAGCCCTGCAATGGACTGGCTTCCCATCCAAGGCATGCTTACAGGACTTGCCTACACCCTGAATACCTAAATAAATAACCAAATAAAATGTGTTACTTTGAAGTTTCTTCCTTATGGACGGACCTGTCATTTGAGCAGAGGTGCCACAGGTTTGCATAAGACTCTGCTTGTGTAGGAACATTTTGTTCAGAACCCTTCACAGGCTCCTAAAGGGACACATTTTGTTGGTTTGTACTGTTGAGTGGTACTAAAACCTGTTCCTAAGAGCATGTTAAAGGTGTTGTACAGTCCTGTTCCAATCACGTCCCGAATGGCCGCTACGCCCCTCCGTTACGTGCTTGCTTTGGAATACTTTATACGCTGCACAGTCCAGTCCATTCACACACAGAGCACAGAGCCAGAGAGAGTTAGCTATCAGCTATATAAACACACATATATGTATAAAACTCCGGCTAGGAAGCAGCACACACAGCAGTGTGTACACAGGAGCCATGAATGGGGGAGTCTCAGAAGATCTGTCACTTACGTAAACACACACACATGCAGTCAGTCCGGTATAACCCTCACATACGGGGTGCACCACGAACGCTGCTACACTATACAGTCTGTTCAATCCTTAACCTAGTAGTAGTCAGTGGTCCTGCTGTGCCACCCTCCAAAAGATTTATAACCCACTATGTGTGTGGTGTTTCTCTCAGTCTTGGGTGTCAGTGGAAAAAAAACTGTATGGAAAATCACATCACCTTTCCAAAACAGCAGCTCTTCAGTCGAGCAGAACATGAGAGTCTCACAGGTTTTAGCTTCATTGCCACTCAGCAACTTGCCTCATTGGTCTGTATAAAACGAGGCCATGATTTACTAAGTTAAGCAAACAGTGCTAATTGGCCTAAGCAGTCAATAGATGCAGATGGTCGAGTAAAGGTTACTGCACACTTATCAACAAGAACCTGCAATAACAATGTCAGTCAGGTTCCATTGTAGTTATGAGTCATGTAATTACTGTACCCAAGGCCATGTGTAGAGTGGGACTGTGCTAGCCTAGCGGGTAAGGTACTGGACTATGGACCACAAGGTCCAGGGTTCAAATCCCACCTCTGCCCAGCTGCCACTGTTGGGTCCTTGAGCAAGGCCCTTAACCCACAATTGCTTGGATTGTAAGACTGTATCAATTGTAAGTCTTTTATGATATATGGAGTGCATTTTATGTTAGTGGGGGTGATTTAGATGATTTGGGGTGATTCTTTTACATTAGGTGAGGGAGTACGGTTATTTGGGGGATTTATTTTAGGTTAGTTTGGTGTCTTTCTTGGTTAGCTGGGTGTTATTGGGTATTTGGGGGTATCACTTTTAGGTTAGGTGGGATCTTTCAGGTTAGTTGAGACATGTCTTTTAGGTTAGTTTGGGGATTCTTTTATTTTAGGTGCCTTTTGGGTCATTTGGGGTGTCTTTAAGGGTAGTTTGGGAGTCTTTTGGGATTGTTTGGTTGTTTTTTATTTTATGCGGGCGTGCCTTTAGGTTATTTGGTGGTGATTCAGAGTAGTTGGGGTGTTTTTTAGGTTAATATGGGGGTTTCTTTTATTTTGTTTGGGTGCCTTCTTACGTTTTTAGGACTGTTTTGGGGTTGGTTTTGGATCTTTTAAGTTAGTTGAGATGTCTTTTGGGTTTCCCAGAGGATAAATTTGGGCTGTTTGAGGTGTTTTATAGGTTATTTCAGTGTCTTTTAGCTTTTTTATGCATATTTTGCAGGCATATTTTATGTTAGTTGGTGATCTTTTTAGGTTATTTTAGGGTAGTTGGGGGTTATTTTAGTTGGGGGTGTCTTTCAGGTTAATTGGGGTGTCTTTCAAATTAGTTGTGGCATGTCTTTTGGGTTAGGTGGGAGAGTCTTTTAGGTTAGGTTTTTTTTATTTGACTTGGCTTGTCTTTTAGGTTAGTTGGGGTGTCTTGTAGGTTTCTTGGTGGTTAAATTTGGTTATTTTAGTTTTTATGGAGTGTCTTTTAGGTTTTTTTTTGAGGGGTGTCTTATGATAATTGCTGGTCAGTGTTTTTTTTAGGTGTATTTTAGGTTAGATGGGATATTTTACATTAGTGGAGGTGTGTCATTTAGGTTAGTTTGAGAATTCTTTTATTTAAGTTGAGGGTGTTGTTTAGGTTACTTAGTGGTGTATGTTAGGTTAGTTGTGGTGTTGTTTAGGTTAGTTTGGAGGGTCCTAGTGTGCTGTGAGTTAATTTTAGTTTAAATGAGGCATGTCTTTTAGGTTAGTTTGGGGTGGGGTGGGGGGTCTTTTATGTAGTTGGGGTGCCTTTTAGGTTTTTAGGTTACTTCGGGGTCTTAGATTAGTTGGAGTGGCTTTAAGGTTGGTTGGGGTGTCTAGCAGTTTATTTCAGGTGTCTTCTAGGTTAGATGGGTAAATTTGGGTTGTTTTTAACTGTTTTTATTTGTGGGTGGCCTTTTTAGGTTATGTAGAGTGTCTTTTAGGTTAAATTGGATCTTTTAGGTTAGCTCCCCCAAGCTGCCACTACTGGGCCCTTGATCAGAGCTCTCAGTTCTCACAGTTTCTCTGGACAGGAGCTTTGTCTCTATTAATGTCTTTTCCAGAGCAAAAAGCCCGCCCTGACTGTCGGCCGCTTCCAGGTCACCTCTAGGCACAGATGTAGCTTACACCTACAGCTTCTGAACCTTTCCCATTAACACACCTTCCAGTCAACCCCGTTCAATCAAAGCCATTCAAAGAGCAGCACCGAGGAGCAGGCCGAATCAGAGACAGCCTCAGCACCAGTCGACATGTCTCCTCCTCACAGACCTCAGAGCAGCACATCCGACTTAAACGGTGCCCCCACCTGGGCGGAGGAGGGAAGCATGAATTCAGAGGGGACTAAAGAGACAGAGTCGCAGGCGGAAGAAGTGGGGGGGAAGAGGAGGAGGAAACCAGAGAGGACCGAAATTGGCAGAGGAGGATCAGCCGGCGAGATAGAGGGGACCTATGAAGAGCCAGGGGGGGGGAAAGGGAAAGGTGCGCGCGCAACGGGGAAAAGACCCCAGAAGCTGGGAGAAGCGAAAAGAGAATTTCCGTCGTAGAGGATTAGGCAATGAGACGAAAGATTCGGAGTAGGGAAGAGTGATGCCTGCGAAGGGCAGTGGAGGAAAGGGCGGGAGGATGAGACAAGGAGCGCAGCCAAGATGTAATAGGTGGGCAAGTTCGAGAGAAGAAAGGAGCGGGAGAGAGCGGGCAATGGAAACGAGGGCGGAAGAAAACAAGGGGGTGATGCGTTGGTCACGCGATTTTCGGACAGAGGTTGAAATAGGGAAGGGAGGAAAAATAAGAACAAACATATGCCCTTTTTCTCCACGGCCGTTCGCTTCCCCCGTGGCTCGCTCTTTCTCTTTAGGGAAAGAGAGAGGGAGACACATACGGAAAAAAGAAGCAAAAAGGCCTGGAAAGCGGAGAAAGGCTGCACAAAAGGGGGAAGGAGTACAGGAACAGGAAAGAGCAGATGGGCATAGACAATATAAAACGGCTGTCATCTGGTACATTGCCAGTTTTTTGGGCCACCCCGAGTCATGTACAGTTTTGGGGATGGGGGATGGGGGGGAAGGGAAAACAGAAAAACTGGGGGTAGTGGGGGAGAAAGAAAGAGACATAATTGAATTTATAATTAACTATGAAAATGTAAATTAAAGTACAAAAAATAAAAAGGGTTGAGTATAAAATTATTTAACTTCTTAAGCATATTGACTATAATATAATACCAATAATAATAATAATATCTAATAATAATAATGAAATTATATTTAAATGCAAAAGTAAAATGCTTATTCAAAAAGAAACAAACCCTTGATTTAATGGACCAATATATAGTGGAGTAAATGTTCGTGAAAAGGAAACATAATAAAATAATTAATAATAATAAAGCTGTTGTCTACAGCTACATGGGGAAAGTACAGTGATGCACTTTAGGCGGGTTGAGAGAGGAGAGGGCTCTCAAAAAACTTTTGAAAATACTAGACCCAAGACATGCACTGCCCGAGAGTATAGGGAAGGGATCATTAGAGTGGCGCTGGCTGTTCCTTCAGATCTTGAGGAGAGCCAGTTTGAGTTGAAAAAGAACGAGTAATTCTGGACAGGTGTTGTTAGATTTGTTTTGTAGAAATTTTCTGGGGGTTGTAACAGGAATGAGGAACCTCCACCAAGGGAGATCGGGTGGTGTGTGCTGTGTAGTTCATTCCGGCCATCAAGAGCTACACCTGATGCAATTGACTACCAAAGAGCAGAAGAAGCAGCGTAAAGTCTTTAGTGACGAAGTCAGTGTGTTAAGGCCTTCCGTCCTCATCAGGAAACACTTGGGTCGGGGGGTAAGGAAAGCGAAGGACGGCGAAGGAAAGAGCAGAGATTTGCGACGGGAGGTAGATGGGGTTAACTCCATCTTGATTTGTTCCTCAGAGTAGCGCAGTGAAAGGGGTATAGAAGAAAGTGAAGAGGAGAGAAAGAAGAAAGGAGAGAAAGAACCCTTGGAAGAGGCGCAAAAGGGAGAAGTATGAGGGAGGGGAAAGAAGGAAACGGAGGTAGGAAGGGGAAGGAGGAAGGGAGGAATAATGAAAGCCTACAGCGACTACGACATTAATTCCCCTACAGTTACCTGTCCTGCTGTATTCTTAAAGGTTTTGCACAAACAGCCTCCTAATGATCGCCCTATAAGAAGACTGAAGGCCAGAAAGGGGAAAAGGAAAAAGGATAGGGAATAACTAAGGAAAGGAAGGAATTGAAAGAAATGGAAATGAAAAGGGAGTGCTGCAGGATAGGAATGAGGAAGGAATTAAAGGAAGAAGACAGAAAGCAGGCAGCAGAGGCTAAACAGGAAGGGGAGAGGGTGGCCAAAGGAAGTGACTTTCGCCTCAGGACTTCGCCCGGGGGTGAGCGCCCCCTAGTGGAAATTTGTATATATACACCTAAACCTTTGAACTGAGGCGTGTTTGGTGCCATGGGAGAGAAAAGGGATAGGAAGGCGGATTGAAGGAGGGACGAATGGGGTTGAGGTGAGGTGTTACGGGTTAGGAGGACGAAGGGGTTTCGCGCCAAATATAGTCATGCTTACTGTTTTTGATTTTTTTTTTAGAAATAGAAAATATTAAAATAACACTGCTGCGTCTTACGTGGTATTTTAAGGTATTTTTGAAGCTTGGAAAGCGGACAGGGAGGAAGCAAGATAGAGGGACAAAGAGAATAAGAAAAGGAAAAGAGGAAACAAGGGGGGAAAAAGAGGATGTTGGACACGCGAGGGAGGGAAGAGGAATAAGTAAGACGAATAATAATGAATTAAAGGGAATGAATGCATGGGTGAAGCATTATTTAACTGCAGTAGAGTACTACCTGCTTACTGCCAACCGCCACACTCTTGCTTCCCTGGAGCCCTCCCCAATCGAGAGGAAGGGCTGGCAGGAGGAAGAAAGAAGACTAAGAAGAAGAAGAAACAATAAACAAAGGAGGGAAAGGGGGAGGACGGAAAAGAAGGAAGGCCGCAAAGAAAAAACCTGGGAGTCAGGAAACACACACACACACACAACACCAACAGAGGAGGAGAGATAGTATATATATAATATATATATATATATATATATCTATATATATATATATAGATATATATATATAATCTATATATGTATATCTATATATAGTGTTGTGTCTGTCTGTCTGTGTTTGTGTTGTTTTTTTGTAAAAGAATAATTAAATATATAAGGAAGAAGAAACGGGAAGAGAGATAGAATATATATAGAGAGATATATAGATATAGAGATAGACGAGATATTATAATATAGAATAGTATGTTTTGTTGGTTTTTATAGGGTCATTGATTATGCCTGTGTGACTAAGTTGCATTGTTTCGTTCTGATAACGTTGCATTGCTGGTTTCAAAGTTCAGTCTATTTTTTTGTTTGGTTTTGATAGAGTTAAAAATACAGACAGAGCAAGATAATGTAAGATCTAAATATTATCTTGTTTGTTTTTGTCATCAAACTGGCCGAGGACAGTCCCTGCAGTTTTTTGTTTTGTTTTTTGTGTGTGTCTGTGGAATCAGGAAAGAAGAACCCAGTTTTGTTTTCAATTCTGTCAATCTGGCTCAGTCCAGGTTCTGTCTGAAATTGAAAGAGATGCATTGTGTCAGAGAAAGCAGCCTTTGGCCCTCCATTTTTCTCCTTTAACCTTTTCAAGCAACATTTTCAAATCTTATCTAGTAAAGTGGTTCTTCTCATGACGTGTCCAACATTCGAGTGAACAGTGGGGCTTGATTTGATCAGGGATCCATTTACTTGTTTCCTTCTGGTCCAATGTAAGAAGTCTAAAGCATACTAAAATGGGCAACATAGCCCGCTGAACATGTAGCTGTCAGATAAGTTCATGGTAGAACCTTTACGCCAATGTAGGAATAAAGAAAGATTTCATTGCTTTGGAGGTCACAAAAAAACAGTCAGGATCCATTTCCTTATCTGATGTAAGGATCTTTCTAAAAGCTTGATGTTTTACTGCCAAATTCCTTTCAACCTGACAATCATTGATTAGAGTTCATATTTTAGGAATGTGAAGGTGCTGCCACATGATTACATTTTAGTAACAAACGTGCCAATCCCAATGCTATTTATATTTCTCAGCTTCATGATAAGAGCCAGCTGCTGGAAACAGCTCAGTTCAGTTTCTGAGGGTCTGAATCCTGATGTTGCTGGAGGCTGCAATGAGAAGGTAGAGCGATGGTAAACTGCGATGGACTAGCAATCTATCCGGAGTGTTCCTCTGCCTGTACCCAGTAAATTTGAGGTTAGGCGTTTGTGTTTAGGCGTTTTCCAGGGAGACACACAACCCTGACAAGGACATAGTGTCAAAACCTTAAGGAATTAAATAAATAACCTAATAATTGTTTATTTGTGTGTAATATATGTGTGTATGCATGTTTACGTGTTGATGTGTGTGTGTGTGTGTATAGGCTCAGGTATGTGGTATATGTATATGTATGTGTGTACATTATCAGTATTGGACACACCTTTGGAAAATCATGTTTCTGTTTTTGTAAAGCTCTTTTTCTTGTAAAATAACAGGAAAGTACTACTTACACAATAAGTATGAGTGTTTGTACAAGAATTGAAGAATGTCTGTGAGAAAAAATAAATCCTGTGTAGAGAAAAAAGATGCATGATGATGCATTTATAATCAATTAATATTCGAATCACAGTCCTCTGAATCATAATCAAATTGAATCGTGAGGTGCCTTTTCATTCCCACCCCTAATATACGCTCCCTGGCCAAAAGAAAGGTCATCACCTGGATTTAACTAAGCAAATAGTTAAATAGTTAAAAAAGAGCCTCCCATCGGATAATTCCTGCATTGGTGATGATGTTTCAGCTGGTAACAAGTTCATTTCTTAAACAACCAAGTGGACCTCCTAGTTGTGCATCAAAAACTGATGAGCATCAGCAACTCCGAGTTGAGGTGTTGATGCTCATCGGTCTGGAAAAGGTTACAAAACCATCTCTAAAGAGTTTGGACTCCACCAATCCACAGTCAGACAGATTGTGTACAAATGGAGGAAATTCAAGAGCATTGTTACCCTCCCCAGGAGTGGTCGACCAACAAAGATCACTCCAAGAGCAAGGCGTGTAATAGTTGGTGAGGTCACAAAGGACCCCAGGGTAACTTCTAAGCAACTGAAGGCCTCTCTCACATTGGCTAATGTTAATGTTCATGAGTCCACCATCAGAAGAACACTGAACAACAATGGTGTGCATGGCAGGGTTGCAAGGCGAAAAGAAACGCCGATGCTCTCCAAAAAGAACTTGCTGGCTCGTCTGCAGTTGCTAAAGATCCGTGGAGAGCCAGAAGGCTATTGAGAATGTTTTGTGGATGGCTGAGACCAAAATCGAACCTTTTTGTTTTTTTAAAAAGAAAAGCGGTATGTGGGAGAAAGGAAAAACACTGCATTCCAGCATAAGAAACCTTACTCCCATCTGTGAAACATGGTGGTGTAGTATCATGGTTGGGGCGCCCTGTTTTGCTGCATCGGGCAGGACGGCTTGCCATCATGATGGAAACAATGGGAATCTGAATGAATCGAGAATTGCTAAAGGAAAATGGCAGGACATCGTCATTGTGAAACTGAATCTCAAAGACGGTGGGTCATGCAGCAAAGACAACGGACCTAAGCACACAAAGCGTTCTACCAAAAGAATGGTTATAGAAAGAATAAAGTTCATGTTTGGAATAAGAACAAAAAAAGAAACAAGGGAAAAAAAAATGGGGGCCAAGTCAAAGTACTGACCTAATCCAATGGAAATGTTGCTGAAGGCCTGAGTGAGCAGCTAATGTGAGGAGGGAAACCCACCAAACATCCCAGCGCTGAAGCTGGTCTATGGCGGAATGGGCTCAAATTCTCCAGCCGGGTTGCAGGAATGATCAACAGTTACAGGAAACGTTTAGCTGCAGTTATGCTGCACAGGGGGGTCACACAGATACTGAAAGGCAAAGCTCAACATACTTTTGCCACTCACTAATATTAATTTGGATCATTTTCCTCAATAAATAAATGACCAAGTATAATATTTTAGTCTCATTTGTTTAACTGGGTTCTCTTTATCTACTTTTAGGATTTGTGTGAAATTCTGATGATGTTTTAGCTCATATTTATGCAGACCACTTGTAGCTGTGTCAAATCTATCCCCAATAAAAAGAAGGGGAAAAGAAAATAAATACAATCAGCAAAGCATGTCACTGTGTGAGGGGCGCTCAAAAGACACACTACTGCATAAAAACATAAACATACAATAAATCTACTGTATAAGAATCTCTGGTTTTGTTACTAACCCTAAATCCTGACTTGTTTTGCAGTGATCGTATACTACAGAATCCCTTTAGCCTCTCGGTAGTGACTCAGCCTGGAAGTGACGTTGCGGCCTGCGTGAGGATTTTGCGTCAGCGCTTGAGGGTGTGAGCTGATTGTGTTCGTTTCTCACGTTTTGATCGATCAGCTCGGACCAGCGTCTTACAGTCGGTCTGCTGCGTGAGGTTTTACTGGTGGAGTAAGTAGTCGTGAGGAGACCAGACCCTGACGGAGACCTGCTGGCTGCTGGGAGATCTCGCGTGCAGTAACACTCCCTCCTAGTGGCCTGACCGCTGAAGTGCGCTCCACTGTTGTGAACAGTATATATATTTTATGTTGAATTACTGAACAAATCGCTGAATTGATTCAAGTTTATTGAGGTTTGGCTATGATTAAGAGAATCAATCATGGTTGATTATCTTTAGTCGGAACCCATTTGGTTTATGCGTCTTCAGAAACAGTTTTTGCACAAAACAGAATCTCATATACAGTTATTCTTTTGAAAGCTTTGCTTTTTTGGACAGCCGGCTCTGCTTTCATGCAGGTGAATTTACACTAAATTGAATTCACCTGCCGAAGCACCTGTTCTGGCTTCAGTAAAGTGATGCAAAGAGAGTGCGGCGTTTAAAATCAACTAAAACAGTGGAATTACAGTTCATATTACGTATAACTGCATCTCTGCACTGGTGGTCTAGTGCCCAGGATTAGATGCTCTCACTGCCACAGTCTGGGTTCAATTCCCAGTCAGGGAAATGAGTCATTTCCCAAATTTTCCTGTCTATCTGTCTGCCTGGCTATATAATTGTATATAATTAGGAAGTAACTGGGCCCCTATGTCCCTATGCAGCAGGTGCCAAAAATTAAGAAATTCCAATCCAAGAACTGTGATTTTCTTAATATTAGTTTGGATTCAAATGGCCTGTTCATAAAAAATAGAAAATATTATAAAGCTGTGTTCATACCCTCAGTAGTGATTTTTAAATGTTTTTTCTGCTTAAAAACATTGTAAAAACACATTGACAATTCATTGTAGTGTTAGTGTTAGCTCTCAAGTCTTTTGTATGTTTCATTATTAGCAGCTCAGGAGCCTAAAGACCGACTCTTGTTCATTACGTTACAAACAATATTTCAGTCGTTTCTGCTCCACAAAGCGACACACTGCACTTTCCGTACCTGGCACAGGCCGGGTGTGTGTACATGTACCTTTGGTTTTCTTTTCTTCCTCCTCATCATCCGAACGCCTTGCTTAAGCAGTAATCTGGTAAAGTTTAAAGTGAAAACGTGGCACAACATGTGAAACTGAAACTGGAAATGAAAGGTGATCTAACGATGGCCTTACAGGATCCGTGAAGCAGAGATATAGCAGATTGTGTGCTAGAACCAATGCCATGTATGTATTTTCTATCTATTGAGAAAAGAAATGAAATGCTGTATTATAAAACCGAGTTGTTGCTGCCATGCAGAGCTGTGCCTTTTATCTCTTTTTTTTTTTTTTTCCCCAAATGTGTTAGTTCCTAAGCTTAAGAACGATGAATTCGATGAGGTAAATGTTGAGACTAAAGGCTATGTATATAAAACGTTCCTGAATTTGTAGTTTCCAGTTATGAAATTAATGGGTGGCTAGGTGGGTAAGCACTGTCGCCTTCACAGCGAGAGGGTCCTGGGTTAGATCACGGTGGAGTGGTCTGGGCCTTTCTGCGTGGGTTTACTCGGGCAATCCGGTTTCTACCCACAGTCCAAAGACCTGCTGCCAGTGGTTATTCTTATCTCTTAAGTGGCCCGTGTATGAGTGAGTGTGTGTTGCCCCTACGATGGGTTAGGTTAGGGTGGTTCTGCCTTTGCCACTGGCTTAGGCACGCTTTCCCACGACCCTGACAGTAAGTGAATGACTGGGTTTGAAATAATGTGTGAAACCCCATTAGATACTGTATATTATTGATATCATGATTTATTATTATTCATAATATCAATATAGCTATCGCGATAATTATGTTATTAGCGGTTGTTTGTTTGTTGTATTGTTTTTGTAACGGTTGCACTCGATGAAAAAAATGTCACAATGTGCACCTGGGAGTGCCGTTCTGTTTATATGCAATCTGATGCAACTTGAATTATTGCCATTATTAACACCAGAGGGCCACAGTCATACATCCTGTGCCCTATTAGGTGAATAAACAAACATTATTTGGAAAATGTTATTCTTCGAAATAAGTTTTTATGTAAAAAGTGCGGCCACACAAACGTATTAGTCAGCCACTGATTGTGAAGTTTTTCTCCTACTTAGAAAGATGGAGAGGTCTGTAATTTCCATCATAGCCTACACTTCAGATATGAGAGAACAAACATGAGGAAAAAAAATCCAGGAAATCAACATTGTAGGATTTTAAAAGAATTAATTGTAAATTATGGTGGGAAAATAAGTATTTGAGTCCATAACAAAAGTTCAACTCCAAATAATTTTGTAAACATAACCTGGTGGCAATGACAGGAGGTCAAAACGTTTCTGTAAGTCTTCACCAGGTTGGCACAACTGTAGCTGGTATTTTGGCCATTCCTTCCATGCAGATCTCCCTAGACCGTGATGTTTTGGGGCAACACGGCTTTCAACTCCCTCCCACACCGGTTCTATGGGATTGAGGTCTGGAGACTGCGTAGGCCACTCCAGGACCTTGATGAATGCTTTTTACGGAGCCACCCTTCGTTGCCCGAGCGGTTGTGTTTGGACATTGTCATGTGAAGCCCCGCACGTCCCTCTTCAATTGCTCTCAAGTGAGGGAAGGAGGTTTTGGCCTTTATCTTAACAACTTAACAATCTCACGATTACATGGCCCCCAGCACGGGCATTCGTCTTAACACGGAATCAGTCGTCCTGTCCTCTCTGCAGAAAAAAGCCCCCAAAAAGTATGATTGTTTCCACCCCAATGCTTAACAGTAGGTTATGGTGTTCTTGGGATGCAACTCAGCATTCTTTTCCTCCCCCAAACACGCCGAGTTGAGTTAGTTTTTACCAAAAAAGTTCTATTTTGGTTTCATGACCACATGAATTCTCCCAATCCTCTTCTGGATCATCCAATTATGCTCTCTGGCAAAACTTCAAGAAAGGCTGGACATATTGTACTGCTTAAGCCGGGGGGACCACGCCTGGCACTGCAGGATATGAGTCCCTCGGCGTTAGTGTGTTACTGATGGTAGTCTTGTTACTTTGGTCCAAGCTCTCTGCCATGTCATTCATCAGGCGTCCCTACGTGTAGTTCTGGGATTTTTGCTCACCGTTCTCATGATCATTTTGACCCCACCAGGATGAGATCTTGCATGGAGCCCCAGATCGAGGGAAATTATCAATGGTCTGTATGGCTTCCATTTTCTTACAAATTGCTCCCACAGTTGATTTATTACACCAACTGCTTGGCTATTGTAGATTCACGCTTCCCAGCTGGGTGCATGGTTCTACAATTTTATTCCCTGGTTGTCCTTCGACCAGCTCTTTGGTCTTGGCATGGTGGGTTTGGAGTCTGACTGTTTGAGGTGGGACAGGTTGTCTTATACAGATAACGAGGTCAAAACAGGTGCCATTATACAGGTAAGGATTTGGAGGCAGAAGAGTTCTTAAAAAGTTACAGGTCTGTGAGGGGGGGGGGGCACCAACAAGCCAGAAATCTTGGCTTGTTTGTGGGGGTGACCAAATACTTATTTCCACATTGATTTTACAGTTAAATTCTTTAAAAATCCTACAATGTGATTGCTGTTTTTTTTCTCATTTTATACTCTCTAGCTGAAAAGTGTAGCTATGATGAAAATTACAGGACCTCTATCATCTTTCTAAGTAGGATGAAACTTGCCACAATCCCAGTGGTGACTAAATTACTTTTTGGCCCCACTGTATGCGTATATAAAATTATTATTAAGGTGTTATGTTGTTGTTATTATTATTACTAATAATTTATTATTGTTGCACTTTTTTATTTATTAAGAAGAATTTGAGTATTTTATTTTATTCGTGACAGGAGCAGAGGTTACATCGATACTAGTTAGGCACCTTCATACAGGGGACCGTTAGTGGACACTTGTGCCACTGTGCACCCAAGATTAGAGGAGAATAATAAATACTCTTAACCTCTAATCGGATACAGTAGCAGTCTTCCAGCCCTTGACAAAAAGCACAGCTCAACCAAGTCAAAGTTCAGAGCACACGCTCACATAATATAAAAAAACAAACCAGCAGCTAACACAGATGAGAGAACTTGAAAGTGTCGAGTCAAGAGGTTTCAGAAGTGGAAGTGCATTGAAGTGGAAGAGGGGAAACCGTTGACAAGAGAAAATTGGCTTGAGAGACGCAGAGATCTTGAGATTCTTTAAGATTTAGTTAGCAATTTTATCTGATGAGTTGCATTGGGGTTCGGAACACATCCTTAAAAATCAGTGGTCACCAGGGGGAGATATTCCATTGGAAAGCATTCCAATTTCACACACTAAATTATGCCTCAAGCCTAGCAGCTTTCGTCGGGGTGGGAGGAATCCTCACACCGAGCGAAACACGCCAAACTCACAGGTGCTAAACCAAAAACATAAGCTAGGCCTTGCAGCTGTCTGGTAGCAACTAAAAAACTATGGGATTCAAAAGGGGTCCCATCCAGGCTTGCACATCCCTGCACATAATGAATTCCCAAAATAGGCTGCAGACCCCCTCACAACCCAGAGAGGACAACCAGGGTTAATACAAGGGATGAGGTGAGATGTTATAATGTTTACTTTCCAACTGATCTTTGCAGATACACAATCCATATCCGAATCCAGCTTTCCTCATGACATTGTTTATTCGGATGTTCCCCTTCAAAATGTTCCTCATCTGAATTTATTGAGCAAGCTTTGTGGTGGGGATTCTAAATCTTAGCCAGCTTTTGTTTCAGAGTATTTTAATCATTATCGTATCCATTGTCTCCATGAATTCTGGGGTGGGTTCAAAAGTGGAAGTTCCTCTCTATTATCTTCCAAGACAGCCGGCCACGTAACTGGTGCTGATATCCTGCAGGAGCTGTATTTTAGCATCCATTGTTTCCAAGAAAAGTCTTGGGCCAAACCTTTCGTGATCTGCGCAGGATTGGAATCATGGTATTAAATGGATGCCACTCACGCAACCTGGTTAGATGTTTTCTGCCGGTTTTGAAGATAGTGTGCAGTAAAAGTGATGTAAATGCTTAAACATGCACCATGTATGGAAACTCAGCCTCTGGACTTTCACTCTGAATTTTTGCAGTGTTATGTTGCGCTTTTCGTTCCTCATCGGTTGGATTAGAAAAGGCCAGAATGAAAGATAGATGCCTGTTTGTATTTGTAGCTCATTAATAGCTGACTGGAGGGTGATATAACTACCTCATGAACTCTGTGTACTTTTACAGCGCCATGCCACATGTGGACTGTTTTTGTGAGTACCATGAAACACAATCTTTCAACATTTCCCAGTGCTGCATGAAAAGAAGCCCTTGTAATGGATTTCAAGAATCCATTATTACTGTACAACCCCAAATCAGAAAGGTTGGGCGGGTTTGCGTCAGTATACCATTTCACTTGAATTTTATTTCATTCCAGACAGTAGAACCTAAACTATTTCATGTTTTTTTCTGGTCAACTTCATTTCATTTGTTAATAAACATCCATTCCTGCATTTCAGGCTTGCAACACATTCCAAAAACAGTTGATTTCAAACAGCTGTTGTCAAAAGTTGATCCTAAACTTGAACACCCGTGATCTCTGATCCTTCTGCATCAAGAACTGTCATTCATCAATAGCTGATAGAACCACATGGGCAAGGGATTACTTTATCAAACCTTTATCAAGCTCTACAATATGGAGTTACATTCACAAATGCCACTTAAAACGTTACTGTACCACAAAGAAGCCTTATATTAACCATGTTAATATGTTTCATGTGGAAAGAGGGGGGACCATTTACTTGGGGAAGTGTCACTGAGCGGTATTAAGGTAAGGATCTTCATGCACCCTAGACTCCTGCAGATGGCATTGCATGAGGATGATCAGGCTATAATACCTGCTGGGTGTGTGATGGCTTTCATAGATGAGAAGAGGTGGTACAGTGCATTGAATGTCTTGTTCGATGTGTGGTAAATGGGCCGCAAAGCAGATGTTAATGATTGGAAAAAGGACTGATTCCATTTGGGCGTGCCAAAGGCCGTAGTGTGAAAGAAGTAACTGAATTTGCAGGCATATCGAAGCGTATGGTCATACGGGTCTACCAGCAGTGGAAAAAATGCCAGTCTTCTCAGAATTTTTGCCAAAAGACAAGACTATTAGATACGTTTCAGCCACAAGTGGCTTATTTTTTGTCCGGTGAGTATATTTTGCACATTTATTGCATCAGGTCCAGATGGGAAAAACAACCAGAATGGAATTCATTATTAAACTGAAACTTAGTGACTCATTTGATTCATGACTAAACTGGTAAACAGTGTTTTATGTTCAAAGCAGTCTTTTGATTTTACCTTTGGTGTCTCTGTGAGCCAAATCAAATCCTCTTCCACTCTACGGGTACTTAAAGTCAAACAGAATTTAGTTCTAAAAGTGTCACTCCAGTTTTAACTGGGTTTATCCTAATGATAAACAAGGTAAATCCACTGCAGTGACAGCTGTGAACACTTTCTAACACAGGACATACACACAGTAAATCCTAGAAGTTTAAGGTTAAGAACTTTGCTCAGGGGCCCAACTGTCTTGTCAGCAGACCAGTATCTAAAGCCAGCATTGCTTCAAATTCAAATAAGAGCGATAGATACAATATGCTTTTCGTATTTTAATTATTTGGTGATTCTTTTTCCATTTTCACCCATTTGGTACTGCCCAGTTCCCCAGTTGATACATGTATTTCTCTGTGTACCGACCTTCTCCCAAAGGAGGAGCCTTGGAGCCATGGAGCTCATACCAATTTCATCCACTCATAGAGTGAGAGACATTTATGTTTACATTTAGGCATTTAGTAGACCCTGTCATCCAGAGCGACTTACAATCTTAAGAATTTTAGAAGGACCCACCAGTGGCAGCATGGAGTGACAGAGGTGGAACCCTGGACCTACTGGTCGACAGTCCAGTAGCTCTTAGCCACTGCAGTCCCACACGGATGACTTCTCATGGAGGGCTGCATTACTTCCACCATATCCATCCTGTTTCTTTCATCTATCATTGCAGTGGAATGGAGATGATATTTCCCTCCCTGAGACACAGTCACTTGTGTTTGTAAAGCACCCGGCCAGGCCCGAGCCACTGCAGAAACTCCAACTCCGGTCTCGGTGGGAATGGGTTAGTGTTCTTGACTGCTAGGTCACCGCAAATGCAGTATTAGGTGAAGTTTCATTTCTGGAATGAGTAGCTGAATGGCAGGTGGTGCTTCAGTTAGGTGGTACTCCAGGCTCATGTTTACCACTGGTCACGCTGGTGAGACTTACTGTTCTAGTTAGACGACTTCTGACTCAGTCGCACTCGTTTTTTATATTAATCAATGCCCGAGCATGTTGATTAAATTTAAATTTTGAAAATTTCTATTGAATAAATACTACCCCACTAGATATTAACCCCTCTAGATGCTTCCATTTCTAAATACTAGCCCTTCTAGATGCCACTCCATCTAAATACTACCCCGTCGAGATACAACTCCCTCTAAATGCCATTTCTAGATGCTGCTAAATAACACTCCCTCTAGATGCCCCTTCTAGATGCCACACCCTCTATATACTACCCCCCCCTACATGTCGCTCCCTCTAAATACTACTCCCTCTATATACTACCCCTTCTAGATGCACTCCCTCTAAATACTACTTCCTCTAAATGCGGCAGCCTCTATTTGCCACCCCCTCTTAATCGCAATGCTACAAAATACTACCCTCTCTAGATGCTGCTCTTTCTAATACTACCCCCCAGATGCTGCTATTTCTAAATACTATCCCCTTTAGATGCTACTCGCTCTAAATATGTCCTCTAGATGCCACTGCCTCTAAATACTACCCTTTCTTGATTCTGCTCCCTCTTAATTCTGCTTCCTCTAAATGCTGCTAATACAAAGTGGGTAGGCATACTACCCCCTAGATCTTTGCCATCCTCTAGATACTACCCTGTCTAGGTGCTGCATTCTCTAAATACTACCCCCTCTGAATGCTGCTCCCTCTAAATGTCGGTCCATCTAAGTACTACTCCTTCTAAGTGCCGCTGCCCCTACATGTTGCCCCTCTAAAAAGCCACTCTCTCGAAATACTACCCCATATAGATACAACTCCCTCTAAATACTACCCCTTCTAGATGCCACTCCCTATAAATACTACCCCTCTAGACACTATCCCTTCTTGATGTCGCGCCCTCTAAACACTATCCTGTCGAGATGCAACTGCCTCTAAATACTGCTATTTCTAGATGCCACTTCTTCCTCTAGATGCCACACCCTCTATATATTACCCCCTCTAGATGTTGCTTCCTCTAAATACTACTTCCTTTAGTTGCCGCTCCCTCTAAATACTACTTCCTCTAAATGCTGCTGCCTCTATATGCCACCGCCTCTAAATCACACTGGTACAAAATACTACCCTCTGTAGATGCTGCTCTTTCTAAATACTACCCCCCAATATGCTGCAATTTCTAAATATTACCCCTTTAGCTCTGGCTCCCTCTAAATACTACTTCCTCAAGATTGCCCCTCCTCTAAATACTACCCTTTCTTGATGCTGCTTCCTCTAAATGCTGCTAACACAAAGTGGGTAGGCACACTACCCCTATATGCCCGCCATCCTCTAGATACTACCCTTTCCAGGTGCTGCTTTCTCTAAATACTACCCCCTCTGAATGCTGCTCCCTCTAAATGTCGCTCCATCTAAGTACTACTCCTTCTAAGTGTCGCTGCTACATGTTACCCCTCTAAAAGCCACGCTCTCAAAATACTACCCTTTCTAGATGCCACTCCCTCTAAATACCACTTAATCTAGATGCCACTCCCTCTAAATACTGCCCCCTCTACATTCCGCTGCCTCTCTGTACCACCCACTCTAAATGCCAGTCCCTCTAAATAGTACCTCCTTTATATGCTGCTCTTTCTAAATACTATCTTCTCTAGATGCCACTCCCTATTTAACCGCTCCCTCTAGATGCCATCCCCCCTAAATATTACTCTCTCTAGATGACACTCCCTCTCAATACTATATCCTCTAAATTCTACTGCCTCTAATGCCACTCCCACAACATACCACCCTTTCTAGATGCCACTCCCTCTAAATATGACCCTTTCTTGATACCACACTCTCTAAATACTACCCCCTCTAGATGCCATTTCCGCTAAATATTACTTATAGATTCCGCTCTCTTTAAATACTACCCTATTTAGGTGCAGCTCTCTCTAAATACTACCCCCTCTAGGTCTTGCTCTTGTTAAATACTAACCCCTCTACATGCTGCTCCCTCTAAATGTCACTCCATCTAAGTACTACACCTTGTTCAAGTGCTTCCCCTCTAAAAGCCACTCCCTGTACCCCTCGAAATGCTGCTCCCTCTAAATACTAACCCTCTAGATGCCATTCACTCTTAAACTATCCAGTCTAGATGCCGCTCCCTCTAACTACTTCCCCCTCTAAATGCTGCTCCATCTAAATACTACTCCCTCTAAATGATGCTCCCTTTAAACGTCGCTCTAAATACTATTCTCTCTAAATGCCGTTGTCTCTATAGGCCACCCCCTCTAAATGCCATTCTGTCCATATCCTGCCCCCTCTGGATGCTGCTCCCTTTGAATACTGCCCCTCTAAATGGCAACCTGTTCTTACTCCTGTCAACTTCCTGTTAAACTTATTTAAATTAAGATATCAGCGTCAATTCATTAAATCTATAAAAATGAATTTCATATGACAGATAATGCAATCTAATAAACCATGGATGTGTTTAAAAACTACGACTAAAGCCCCACTCACACAAAATCTGAACTGCAGGTCGTGTCTTGTGTGTATTCAGAGAATAAGCAGCCTCTCTGTAATTGCCTCTTCCCTCTCTAATTAGAATGCTGTTTCATCCGAAATCACACATGAGCTGGAAGATTTGAGCCACTAACACATCCATTCAATAATCGATGCTATAGCCGATCCTCACACTGATGTGCTTTACTGCTTCTAGAAGTCACTGCGTAAATAAAACATGAACTCTGCTCAGTGTAACAAATTAAACCTCCTCAGATGTGGGACTCTGGGACCGTTTGATATTTGTCTTCCTACAGGTAGGATCGATCTGTCTGGTGTCGCACAAAAATGCAAGATTACACGTACACACAAACACACACACACAAAGGTTTCTGTAAGAAGGGGCTGCAGGTTAACAATACGTAATTAGGAGGTAGGTAGTATTATGTGGTCAGTGGTGGGGTTGAGCTGGGGAGCTAGTGCTACCTTACGTCTTGTGTAAGGCTATATTCTCTGACACACACAAAGAGCATGCCTGAAGGCTCATCACACCCTCATCATCCTCACGCAGAAAAAATCCCCTGCAGTCATATCCACCCACAATCATGGTTAGAACAGGTCCTGGCAATTGTGGCATTGCAGCATCGCCATGGTAATATGTATATTTTCAATATTTTTGCACGTTTGTTGATCAACGCTATAATTCGATTCCTTCGTAAGTTTTTGCACTGGAGCTGTGAGGATAAAGTACAGCGAGGGGCAAAACTATGAGGTCACTGGTGAACATGCTACTATTTTGCGAAAAAAAATAATGACTTTGCTTCTTTTTTTGTCTTTTTATCACAGCTCATTTAATTTTGAACGCAATGTTTTTCATCATTTTTTCTCCAGTGGTGCTTGAAGGTTTGTGAAGCCTTTCAATTTTTTCTATATTTTCTGCATAAATTTGACCTTAAAAAAACATCCTCCAGATTTCCACACACAACTCATAAAAGTAGATAAAGGGAACCCAGTTTCAAAAAAATGAGACAAATTATTATATTTTATTATATAACAGGGATTTATCAAAATCTGCTCTTCACAACACGTTTGTGGAAGTCTATCATGGCCACAAACAAAGGAGATTTCTGAGGACCTCCGAGTTGAGGTGTTGATGCTCATCAGGCTGGAAGAAGGTTACAAAACCCTCTCTAAAGAGTTTGGACTCCACCAATCCACAGTCAGACAGATTGTGTACAAATGGAGGAAATTCAAGACCATTGTTACCCTCCCCAGGAGTGGTCGACCAACAAAGATCACTCCAAGAGCAAGGCGTGTAATAGTTGGTGAGGTCACAAAGGACCCCAGGGTAACTTCTAAGCAACTGAAGGCCTCTCTCACATTGGGCTAATGTTAATGTTCATGAGTCCACCATCAGAAAGAAAACTGAACAACAATGGTGTGCATGGCAGGGTTGCAAGGAGAAAGCCACTGCTCTCCAAAAAGAACATTGCTGCTGGTCTGCAGTTTGCTAAAGATCACGTGGACGAGCCAGAAGGCTATTTGGAAGAATGTTTTTTTGGTGACGGATGAGACCAAAATAGAACTTTTTGGGTTTAACAGAAAAGAGTTATGTTTTGGAGAAAGGAAAACACTGCATTCCAGTATAAGAATCTTATCCCATCTGGTGAAACATGGTGGTGGGTAGTATCATGGTTTGGGCCTGTTTTGCTGCATCTGGGCCAGGACAGCTTGCTATCATTGATGGAACAATGAATTCTGAATGATATCAGAGAATTCTAAAGGAAAATGTCAGGACATCTGTCCATGAACTGAATCTCAAGAGAAGGTGGGTCATGCAGCAAAGACAACGACCCTAAGCACACAAGCCGTTCCACCAAGGAATGGTTACAGAAGAATTAAAGTTCATGTTTTGGAATGGCCAAGTCAAAGTCCTGACCTTTAATCCAGTCGAAATGTTGTGGAAGGACCTGAAGTGAGCAGCTAATCTGAGGAAAACCCACCAACATCCCAGAGCTGAAGCTGTTCTGTACGGAGGGAATGGGCAAAAAATTCCTCCAAGCCGGTGTGCAGGACTGATCAACAGCTACAGGAAATGTTTAGTTGCAGTTATTGCTGCACACAGGGGGTCACACCAGATTACTGAAAGCAGAGGTTCACATACTTTTGCCACTCACTAATATGTAATATTGGATCATTTTCCTCAATAAATAAATGACCAAGTATAATATTTTTGTCTCATTTGTTTAACTGGGTTCTCTTTATCTACTTGTAGGACTTGTGTGAAAATCTGATGACGTTTTAGGTCATATTTATGCAGAAATGTAGAAAATTCTACAGGGTTCACAAACTTTTAAGTGCCACTGTACCATAGTAGCCATTCAGAGTTTTCAGGGGTGGCACAAGCAATCTTGTTACTGTCATGAATAGCCGCTGATGTGACAATAAATAAATGAACCAAAGTAAATTCATAGTTGTCTTTCCGTCAAAAAATACACTCCCGTCCTAAAACTGTGGTAAAGGGTTTTAACATATTTCTCTGCTTTTCCTTAATTTTATTTAAAAATCCAGCTTTATATGAGCAGTGCTTACAAGCTAAATGGTGTCCACTCTGCCTCGTCCCAATTTAATTTGCACCGCACTGTGCTACTGACATCCTAGGACTGAACTTCCCGTGAGAATTCATTAAGCCAACCATGCCAGTAGGCTAATTAATGTCACTGGTCCCACAAGGTATTGACATTAGCCATGCTCGGACCCCTGAGACTCATCCCAAACATAGACTAAGGTCCAGTCCACCTCGGTTTCCATCCCCCGTGACCAGCTGAGCGGTTGATGCAGGGTCAGATGAATAGATAGAGAATTCCAGAAAAGCTTACGCTGGGGTGGAGGAGTCAACACTCGGCCATGTGGAAAGGAAATCCAATTTAGATAATTGCGCTGGACTGCTATTGATGCTGGAGGGACGAGACTGGGCTAAAAAAAATCAAACGTCCCAAAATGGCAGACCTTATGAGGTTTATAACGGGCATGTAATGGCTCTAGCGGTCGTTTGAAATCAAAGGAGCAAGCTTTCCGGATTTGTTTATTCATCTACAGGGTGTGCATAGCAATCACGCTATACTATGAGCAGTGCATGCAGTAGGAGATGGGGGAATCGTATTTCGATGCAGCCTTGGCTTTTTATTGACGTTCAAAGATGCTCGGAGGAGGCAAGCTCATCTATCATGGCTCATGTCGCCCTCAGACAGAGTCACTGGGCTGTGCAGGAGCTCAGTGGAGAATCTCAAAAAGCCTGATATCTGTTAAAGCCAAGGAATCAGCCCTACTCCTCCTTTCTCAGGCCTGTCTCATAGACGTTCAGGTGCAGATAAGTCTCAATTTTCAATCATCCGTAGGAGCCAGTGACGACCAGCTTCAAGATTCAGCATGTATTGTTGTATCATCATTCCATATTTAGATTATATGTACGATTAGCTTTATGTGACTTACCTGAAATGTTCCTACAGGTAAGCGTCATTTAACAACTATCCAATCAAGGTCTTAAAAATTAAATCAAATTACAGTGGTGCTTAAAGTTTTTGAACCCTTTAGAATTTTCTATATTTCTGCATAAATATGACCTGAAACATCATCAGATTTTCACACAAGTCCTACAAGTAGATAAAGAGAACCCAGTTAAACAAATGAGACAAAAATATTATACTTGGTCATTTATTTATTGAGGAAAATGATTTTCTCTTGAGATTCAGTTCAGAGTTCAGTTCAGAGATACATTTTCCTTTAGAATTCTCTGATATCATTCAGAATTCATTGTTCCATCAATGATGGCAAGCCGTCCTGGCCCAGATGCAGCAAAACAGGCCCAAACCATGATACTACCACCACCATGTTTCACAGATGGGATAAGGTTCTTATGCTGGAATGCAGTGTTTTCCTTTCTCCAAACATAACACTAATCTTTTAAACCAAAAAGTTCTATTTTGGTCTCATCAGTCCACAAAACATTCTTCCAATAGCCTTCTGCTTGTCCACCGTGATCTTTAGCAAACTGCAGACGAGCAGCAATGTTCTTTTTTGGAGAGCAGTGGGCTTTCTCCTTGCAACCCTGCCATGCACACCATTGTTGTTCAGTGTTCTTCTGATGGTCGACTCATGAACATTAACATAGCCAATGTGAGAGAGGCCTTCAGTTGCTTAGAAGTTTTTACCCTGGGGTCCTTTGTGACCTCACCAAACTATTACACGCCTTGCTCTTGGAGTGATCTTTGTTGGTCTACCACTCTGGGGAGGGTAACAATGGTCTTGAATTTCCTGCCATTTGTACACAATATGTCTGACTGTGGATTGGTGGAGTCCAAACTCTTTAGAGATGGTTTTGTAACCTTCTCCAGCCTGATGAGCATCAACAACTCTTTTTCTGAGGTCCTCAGAAATCTCCTTCGTTCGTGCCATGATACACTTCCACAAACATGTGTTCTGAAGAGCAGACTTTGATAGATCCCTGTTCTTTAAATAACACAGGGTGCCCACTCACACCTGATTGTCATCCTATTGATTGAAAACCCTTGACTCTAAGGTTCACATACTTTTGCCACTCACTAATATGTAATATCGGATCATTTTCCTCAATAAATAAATGACCAAGTATAATATTTTTCTCATTTGTTTAACTGGGTTCTCTTTATCTACTTTTAGGACCTGTGTGAAAATCTGATGATGTTTTAGGTCATATTTATGCAGAAATATAACAATTCTAAAGGGTTCACAAACTTTCAAGCACCACTGTACGTTACAGTCTGTGTTCACAAGGTGCTGTTTAAGGTGTCTGCCAAGAAGACGCATGAAATGGAAAAGTTTGTATCTCTGCTTAAAGGTTTAAAGTGTTTGAAAAGTGATATTGCATTGCCTGTTCCGGAAATGAGTGTTTCTTCAAGTCGACTCATTTAGGCTTTGGATGTGTAGATGGTAGCGTTCCGCTGTTTTCAGCTTTTTCTCTGACGCATTTATGCATCCTTTGCATGCAGTTACATACTCTTTATATTTACGTTATAGTAGCATAATATTACGTGACTATGTTAGTGTCTGATCAATGTTCATTTCGGTCCATGTCCTGTTTCACAGAAAGTCATGCGATTGTTAAACTGTGCATACCTGTGTTGTGTTAGAAAAGTCCACATTTAAAAAACTGGTTAAATTTGTACCAGTACACCAAATTTGGACCTCTGACCAATGGGAAAATATTCTCTCAGATCATTCTTGTAGGATTATTCTTCTACCAGTGAATGAAGCCATGAGTGTTATGGATGCAGTTGCTGCCCTATGACTTTCCTTTTTCATTGCAGCAGTCTGAAGTGGCAGAGACCAGAGAATTTGAGAAACTCCTGAAAATGATCTACTATGTCATCTTTTTCTCTGTTTCCTACACCTGGATGGATTTGTTTAGAGAAAGCTGTAGGAAAGCATCAATCCACAATATACGTCTCCACCTTTTAAGTATGGTGGGTATGAGCATCATTTTTGGAAATCTGTCAACAGCCAACAAGTATGAAGAGATTTTAAAGCAGCAGTTCGAGCTTAGTGTTCAAACACACTCATATACATTTACATTTATGTCATTTAGCAGATGCCCTTATCCAGAGCGGCTTACTACTGATACATCTTACAATCCAAGCAATTGTGGGTTAAGGGCCTTGCTCAAGGACCCAACAGTGGCAGCCTGGCAGAGGCGGGATTTGAACCCTGGACCTTCTGGTCCATAGTCCAGTACCTTACCCACTAGGCTACCACAGTCCCTACTAAAATGAATCAAGACTGGTTTACTGAACACCCAGTCACCAGTATTGACTCTATTAAGTCTGGGCAGACTGAAGAAGATCTCCACCTGCTTCATACCTTACCAGACTGGAACAGTATGCTCCAACATCCCACCACAAACCATTCAGGACCTGCATGACAACATTCCATAAGGGATTAAAACTTTCTTGGGGGCAAAGGGTGGCTCCTTGTGAACTCCTTCGTACTAATAATATATCTGTATGACTTATCTGCTTGGATTTGTTGTGGGTCCTTTGGTTTCCTCCCACCTCTCCAAATGCAAGTAGCTGGACCCTGCTCTCAACTGCCCCTAGGTGTGGGTGGTGAGAGATTACATTGCTGTAATTTTTATTTTTGGTCCTCTAATCCTTCATTAGTGTCATTTCTGACCACAGGATGGCGTTGGTTTGATTTTGGCTTGATCACGCCATCACTGGGTAGGTCCTAATAGTTCTTAATAGTGTGCTATCAGTAAAGTAGGAGAACATAATATACTAGCAGGAAGAAAAGAAACTCTACTGTGAAAAGTATGCAATTACTGAATTCTGTATTAATGCACCAGATGTTTAGACAGATAAAAGCCTTGCACTAGGCAGTTTTTTGTAGCACGTAAAAATTCAGGAGTTTTCAGGTCACTTTTGGTGTGCTCTGTGGATTAACAGTGGATGAATGGTGGAAAAAGATGGACAGAATTAAGGGAGTCATGTTTTGCTCTGCTATGCTCTGCTAAATGCTCTGCTAAATGTTTTAACCCCACTTTTTCTGGGTGCCTATCCCTGGAGAACGCAGGTCACAGGAGATGCCAGTCCATCACAGTGCTGGGTAGGGGTCACTGTTGCAGCACTGGAGAATGATCCTCTGATCTGCCTTACCTCCCTCGGACAGCCAGTTGTATCTGCGTTTGATTTCCCAGCCCACCCCAGCAGCAGTGGACTCGTGTACAGTACTAGTGTTTTAGTACTCGAGTCTCCAGATGAGCGATCTCGGTCTCGGAAATTGGGCAATAGCAGCATTAAGAAGCTTCTAATGCCAAGCTGACCCTTCTGCAGTTCAATAAGCTTGATCAGGAATGGTCTTTTTGGAAGGGTAGCAGCCAAGAAACCACTTTTCAAAAGGGGAACAGGGTGAGAAGGATGAGATATTCTAAAGCTCACAATGATTGGAATGAAGATCAGTGGAAAACAGGATTATGGAGTGACAAACCCAGTTAGAAATTTTTGGGTCTGATCATCGATAATGTGTTATATATGGTCACTATACCACCGCTAAAACAGCAAATCCTAAGGTGACCTAAGACATTTGCACAGTATTCACAGTATATTATTCATAATGAATGTATTTGTTAAACACTGATGTAATTAATCAAATTGCTTTTGCTTGAGTGTGTCATGTTGTTTCCTTGTCACCTGCTATCAGGCCAGGCTTTCTGTTTGTTTAACCTGATTGATAGGATTGGTCCATAGATAGTCTAATGAATCACAATTGATTCTTCTCAGTGACTCTTTTAAGTGAGTAATCGAGTCCAGCGTTGCTATGTTGCTATTTTAGGTGTCACCTTCACTATGTTGTACTTACATTGCAGAGATGTCTTCATGGTTTACAGCGTTAAACTGGTTTTGTAGGTTTTGAATGTGCTCATGTTCGGGTTGCTATCGTCACACAAATGGTCAGCCTGATATTCTAAGAATGCTAAGGAAGAATCCTGAACAAGAATATCATGTTGCTGGTATGCAGCAACACCAAAACTTCAATGCAACTGTGAACAATGGTGGAGGACGGGTCACGGTTTGCTACTTTAGTGCCTCACGGCATGGACATTTTGCCCTCATAGAGGGATAATGGTAGTCAGAATTGTATCTGTGTCCATCACTTGAAGCCTAATAGAAGATGGACGATGAATAAAGACAGTGAGCAAAACACACGATTGACTCAATAGCAGAATGGTATACCTGTAAAATAAGAGTCCAGAACTTAACGCAGTTTAACTGTCCGATTACATAAGTACAGCCTGATCTTTCTTTACATCCTGCTGTACAGTGACTCACCCAGAGATGGATGGGTTCCCAGTTTGAGCCTGGTTTTTCTCTCCAGTCTCTCTCTCTCTCTCTCTCTCTCTCTCTCTCTCTCTCTCTCTCTCTCTTGCTCGCTCTCCTTCTCTTTCTCTTTGTTATAACAAAAATATAATGTAAAGACATAAATGTGACCATTGTTTGTCGCTGCATTAGTGTATAACTAAATAACTTTCAAGGTGACTAAGCTATGATAGCTATGATTTGTGACCTCGCCAACTATTACACGCCTTGCTCTTGGAGTGATCTCTGTTGGTTGACCACTCATGGGCAGGGTAACAATGGTCCAGACTCTTTAGAGATGGTTTTGTAACCTTTTCCAGCATGATGAGCACCAATGCAGTGTTTTCCTTTCTCCAAACATAAAGCCTTTCTTTTAAACCAAAAAGTTCTATTTTGGTCTCATCCGTCCACAAAACATTCCTCCAATAACCTTCTGATCTTTAGCAAACTGCAGACGAGCAGCAATGTTCTTTTTAGAGAGCAGTGGCTTTCTCCTTGCAGCCCTGCCATGCACACCATTGTTGTTCAGTCTTCTTCTGATGGTGGACTCATGAACATTACCATTAGCCAATGTGAGAGAGGCCTTCAGTTGCTTAGAAGTTACACTGTGGTCCTTTGTGACCTCGCCAACTTGGAGTGATCTTTGTTGGCCGACCACTCCTGGGGAGGGTAACCATGGTTTTGAATTTCCTCCATTTGTACACAATCTGTCTGACTGTGGATTGGTGGAGTCCAAGCTCTTTAGAGATGGTTTTGTAACCTTTTCCAGCCTGATGAGCATCAACAACTCTTTTTCTGAGCTCCTCAGAAATCTCCTTCGTTCGTGCCATGATACACTTCCACAAACATGTGTTGTGAAGAGCAGACTTTGATAGATCCCTGTTCTTTAATTAAAACAGGGTGCCCACTCACACCTGATTGTCATCCCATTGATTGGAAACGCCTGACTCTAATTTCACCTTCAAATTAACTGCTAATCCTAGAGGTTCACATACTTTTGCCACTCACTAATATGTAATAATCGGATCATTTCCCTCAATAAATAAATGACCAAGTATAATATTGTGTCTCATTTGTGTTAACTGGGTTCTCTTTATCTACTTTTAGGACCTGTGTGAAAATGTGATGATGTTTTAGGTCATATTTATGCAGAAATATAGAAAATTCTAAAGGGTTCACAAACTTTCAAGCATGTATTTGAATTTGATATTTAATTATATTTAATTCTCAATTATGTTTACATTTATGTTTACAATATGTTCTGTCTGTTCATTTTTATTTAGTTCATGTTTAGTTAAACAAATACTTTAATATAAATGTATTAATTAGATAACTTTAATTCTTACATGTTGTATAATATCTAGGCCGCTCAATATTTTTGGGTCCTTTTTTGAGTCTTGGTCTTCCCAAGGGTTCTTCCTTGTAATGTTTAGGGAATTTTTCTTTGCCACTGTTGCCCTAGGCTTGCTCAATTACAGCTCTGGGCCTAGATAATAGAAAATTATAAAGCTGCTTTTGGACAATGCTCCATTGTAAAAAGTGCTAGGGAAATAAATCTGACTTTGACTTTGAACTGGAAGGTGATTGGTTGTTTGGTTGTTACTGAGGGCCTGATCACTTAAACAAATAAGTTTATTCATTACTTTTAATAATTGATCAGATTTTTTAAAAAGTGATTTGAATGCACACTTTTTTTGGAAAAAAAACAGTATTGTAAAAGTATTGTGTATGTTGCTTGTCTCTTAAAGAAAATGATATAATGGTCTTGAATTGATCTTTGATAGAACAAAGTGGTTATCTCAGGAGTGTACCCGGTCTCACATCTCTGTCGAGCTAATTTGGCAATTCTCCAGTGAGACTGTGGTATTTTTGCCTGGAGAGATGCCATCTGTAGATCTTTGTACGCATTCTCTCCGGAGGTTTGTATCAGTGGCAACAACAGATGGATGGCATCCATCGATTTGAGTTCTGTTTGATGCACATAAACGCGCACGATGAGGGTTTGCAGATAAAGTCCAGTCCAGTTTGCTTATTCGCTTGAAGCTGATCTGTCTGACGTTCATCTCGTGCATGAGAATGTTTGGAGATCGTTACAGAAAGACTCAACAAACAAATATATCATCCTTCCCCATTCACTCATCATACACCAAAACAAAACAGACTTTGGTTAAACACTTATGCAGATGTTTACATTTTTCAGAGAATGAAAAAATTTGCTTGCACATTCCCCTGCAATCAGTCAGGGGCCCCATTCAACATCCACCAGGGCTGCTTTAAAGCATCTCTGTTGATTTTCGGAGCTATTTATTGTTACATTAACGTCATACACCGAACGGACACCGGTACTGCTGCGTTATTTGCGTGGGCATGGTCAATGAGACAAATGATGTGGTAAAGCATGAGTAATGTAATGACTCTTCTCTAAGCCAGCAATCATGGGGTTATCAAGGAATTCAGAAACATGCATAGACAAGAATAAGACAGGTAATGAATTATGCTTAGACCAAACAATGATAAGCAGAACATCAACACGCCCCAAAAGCTATGTAATGTTCGCTTGCAGCTTAGCTGCTAACTAGATGACTCAATTATGTGTGTTTCCATTTATATTAGCTGTGTCAGAAAACCAACAGTTGATTATTTTTGTTTGTGGCCATCCACAGTCGGAGCAGCCCATTGTAAATCCACTCAGAGTTTTTCAGAATACAGTGTTATCACCACGTTAGGTATGAAAGCTGCCAAACATTTCCACTGTTAGGCCCCTGAGTGTAGCAGTGGAAACTATATTGACCCTGAGTACCCTGAGTAGCTTAATCAGTCAATATCATCATTGTTATCATCATCATCATCATCATCATCTTAATCCATCTAAATTAAATCTATATGGGTTTATTTTTAATTGGAAAAAAAAAAAAAAAAAAAAAATCCCATCATCATCAACATTATAACTAATAAAAAAATAAGGTAAATTGGGGCCCTTAAAAATATAAAATAAAATAAAAAAAAAAAAAATAAATACTACTACTACAACTAACAAAACTAATAATAAAATAATAAATAAAATTAATAATAATAATAAAAATATAAAGGTTAAATTAAATAATAAATAATTTGCAATATATATTATAATAATAATACAATAATACATTAATAATAATTGACTAATATAAGTAATAATAAGAATGTAATAACAAAAATAAAGATATGTAGTATTATGTACATATGACACAAATATTTTATTATTAATTATTACAGCAATACAACAACAATTGGAATAATAGGATAGCATAGGATAATAAACTGATAATAATAAAAGGTAAATTGAATAATAATTAGTAATGGAATTAATATCGTTATCAAGCTTATCACATAACTATAAATAATAATAATAATAAGAGAGGAATATTAAGGATAATAGGATAATGGTATTGCGGTTTTGTGGTACTATTATATTATTGGGGGATATCATGGTGACATTTAATAATAAACTAAGAAGGAAGAGCGGAAGCAGAGGAAGAAGAAGAAAAGAAGAAGGATAGCGGGGAAGCAGCGTGAGCACAGAAGAAGAAGAAGGAAGGAAGAGAAGAAGAAGAAGAGAAGAAGGAAGATAGAGCGGTAGCAGAGGAGCAAGAAGAAAGAAGAAGAATAATTATAATAATTGGGCTAGGCAAGGCGGAGCACATTAATAATAAATAATCTAATAATTACTAATAATAATAATAGAATAATAATTAATATCGTTAATCAATCGTATCACAATTCAAATAATAATCATAATTAATAATAATACGTTGAACAATCAAATTATCACATAATAAGATAATAAATAATAATAATAATTAATAAGAATAATTAATATAATCGTTATCAATCTTATCACATTTTTCAATAATACTAATCATAATAATAATATAATATATAATATATAATAATAATAATAATAATACTATTATAGTATAATAGTAAGTAAAACGTTAATGGAATAATACATTAGTAGTATTAATTATTTTTATTATATATTGAAAAATATATTAATTCTTCTTCTTCTTCCTCCTTCTCGTCCCTCCTCGTCCCCGTTCCTGGCCTCCTCCTCGTCTGTCCTCTCTTCTGCTCTCTTCGCCCTCTCCTCCTTGCCTCCCTCCTCCTCCCCGAACTCACAAACGAACTGCAACTGTCAACCCCGCCCAGTGCGTTCTGCTTATGGAATATGAATGAGCTCCTCCCACTACGCAAGTCGCTGAGCCCTGCAGCTTCAACTATTGCGTTCGTCGCACTGGCGCTGCTGATTGATGGTGCGGGGCCGCTGGCGTGTTTTTGGGATTTGCGCTTGGTTTTTGCGTTGTAGGAATCAGTCCGCGCTGGCGTTCTGTGAGCACACAAACACGGCGTGTTGCTTTCCGACGGGGCTGTGGGCTGAAGTTTGGGGCTGTGGGGTTGACGCAGTGTGGAAGGAGGAGAGAAACGAGGCACGGTCGTTTGGACACGGAGGAACAAGCGTTTGCGCTTTAAGCTGCAGGTTTACGGCTTAAACCAGCACGAGTCTGATTACAGAGCAGCAGCACGAGGAGTCTGGAGTAAGACCGCGTGTCTCTAATTCATCTTCCTGGATGATAAAATGCTTTGTTTTTGCAAGCAGCGTGGGGTAAACCTGAAATGTGCTCTCTTCAGGTCGTTGTAAGCGCTGCGTTAGTGGGAAGTGATCTGAATGAGTGAATGACAGTAGGTTAGATTAGGAAGCGTTCCTGCAGCATATAAACGTGTTAAACATTAGCAAGCACGCTGCTGGCAGCTAGGGTAGCCGGGTGCTTTCCCTGGTGTTTCTATTAGACTGTGAAGAAGCAGGGCATAATAAAAATGGCTTGGTTTTCCTGCTCGGGAATACTGAGTGGTGGCACTTTCTGGGCAGGACATCTTACATTCACGTATCTGTGTTCCTGAAACAAAAAATAACCAACGGTCTGCTTTATGATAAGAATCAAAAACCCTAAATAACCATCTGTGTAAAGATTAGAGGGACAATCCACCCTTCATCTCTAACCCAGAGTATGCAAAGCATCAACTGCCATACCTGCGTTTTCTTCAAGTTTCCCTCTTCTATTTGTTTGCGTTTATCTGTGGACTAGCATTGCTGTTTTAATCTAGGCCATATAACTGTCAAAGTATCTCGGAGGTTTTTCATATTCAGGTGAACTAATCAGAATGATTATTGTAGCAGTTTATATTGAAACGTTGTATGTGAACCGTGCATGTTTAGCAAGAAGACAACTGTTACTACTTCAAGCTTACTTATTTAAGCCCCTCCTTAAATGGACTTGGGACTATGTTAGATTGTCTTGTTACCAATGGAGGCCACCAGATTGTTACTTTTCACATTGGTTCATGTTACCGAGGGAACGCCCTGTTGAACTGGTTTACATAGTTTTTGTTAGCAGTGGAAGTCCTATTGAAAAACTGTTACAATTGTCTTGTTAGCCATGGAGACCACCTTGTACTTTTATATTGTTTTGTTACCAGTGGAAGCACATGTTGAACTGTTTACTGTTTGTTGTTTTCTGATGGAGGCCACCTAGTAGTTTTACATTGTCTTGTTACCAATGAAAGCCATGTTGAACTGTTACATTTGTGTGGTTACCAGTGGAAGCCCCAGTTGAAATGGTTATGATGTCTTGACATCTGTGGAGACCACCATTTACTTTTTATATTTGATCTTGTTAACCAGTGGAAGTCTTGTTGAACAGTTATATTGTTCTGTTACCAATTGAGACCACCTTGTACTTTTACAATCCCCTTGTTACCAATGGAAGCACTGGTGAGCTGGTTACATTCTGTTGTTTTACCAATGGAAGCCCTGGTGAGCTGGTACATTGGTGGTTGTACCAATGCGAAGCCCTGGTGAAATGGTACACTGTGTTTGTTACAATGGAAGCTTTGGTGACCCGGGGTTTACATTGCTGTTGTTACCCAATGGAAGCCCTGGTGAACTGGTTTACACTGTGGTTGTTACCAAGTGGAAGCCCTGGTGAACTGGTTACACTAATGTTTGTTTCCAGTGGAAGCCCTGGGTGAACTGGTACACTGTGGTGTTGCTTACCAGTCGGAAGCCCCTGGTGACTGGTACACGTGTGTTGTTACCAGTGGAAGCCCTGGTGAAAATGGTACACACTGTGGTTGTTACCAGTGGAAAGCCCTGGTGAACTGGTACACTGTGGTTGTTACCAACTGGAAGCCCATGAGTTGGAATGGTGCCCCCCAACTGTGTTTGTTAACGCAAATGGAAAAGCCCCTGGTGATGGATGCGATACCATCTGGCACGTCCGTTGTTCACAACGCTGGAGAAGCCTGGGTGCATGGTTAACACTTGGTTATTGTGTACCACGTGGGAACACCCTGGGTGACTGGACAACCGTGTTGTTACCGTGGAAGGCCGCCTGGTTAACTGGTACAACTGTGGTTGTTTATACCAGTGGAAGCCCCTGGTGAACTGGTACACTGTGGTTTGTTACACAGAGTGGAAGCCCTGGTGAACTGGTACACTGTGTTGGTTACCAGTGGAAGCCCTGGTGAACTGGTACACTGTGGTTGTCTGTACACCACGTTGGAAGCCCTGGTGAACTGGTCACACTGTGTGTTGTTACCAAGTGGAAGCCTGGTGAACGGGTACACTGTGGAGTGTTACCAGTGGAAGCCCTGGTGGAAACTGGTACAACTGTGGGTTGTTACCAGTGGAAGCCCCTGGTGAACTGGTACAACTGTGGTTGTTTACCAGTGGAAGTCCCATGGGTGAAACTGGTTTACATTGTGGTTGTTACCAATGGAAGCCCTGGTTGAAAACTGGTGTACACTGTGGTTTGTACCAATGGAAGGGCCCTGGTGAACTGGTGGCACTGGTGGTTGTTACCATGGAAAAAGCCCTGGTGAACTTGGTGCCGTGGGTGTTACCAGTGGAAGCCCTGGTGAACTGGTGGCACGTGGTTGTACCAGTGGAGCCAGATTGGTGACACTCGGTGCACTGTGGTTGTTACCAGTGGAAGCCCTGGTGAACTTGGTTACACTGTGTTTGTTACCATGGAAAGCCCTGGTGAACTGGACACTGTCTAGACATCTGTGGAGGCCACCTTTTTAATTGTATTGTCTTGTTACCAGTGGAAGCCATCGGAGGAATTTTGTGTGCCTCTGTAATCTGACGTGTTACCCATACACAAGCCACTTGTTTTTTAAAAGCAGAACCTGCTGTTACATTGCTTGTAATTTGTTGCCAAAATTGCCATGGTAGAATTTGTTTACCATTGTAACATAGTACCTATTGGAACATTTTTAGAATCAGACCTCGTCACTTGCAGAATCCTCTGTTACTATTTTTAGCGGAAGCTGCTTTTTGGTGCCATGGTAGATTTTTTCCTTTGTAAAATGGTACCCATAGTAGCGGTTTTATAGTGTTACCTGTTAGCATTTTAGCAGAAGCTGCTGTTACATTGCACTCTGTTAGTGCGGTATCCTTGACCTCCATGTATTGTTGTTTAAAACTATTGAAGACTAAGACTGTTCACTGATTCACTCATCTTCACCTTACCCTGCTCCTTGCGCAATCCTTGTATCTCAGCTGGCCTTGCGTCCCTCTGGGTGGGACAATGCATCGTCTAATTGGATTAAGCTTTCTTGATTTTGCCATCATCTAATGCAGTTCCAGTTTTAAAAATCAAGAATGCGGTCCTACTCAGACGCATGTCCTGTTCTCAGTCAGAATCCTAATTTATTTTAATTACAGGGGACTAGTTTCCTTTTGTTTAAAATTTTATACAAAAGTACACTATTTGGAATTATTCTTCATAAATAAAAATGAATGTTTTCCCTCAGTTACATATGGTGAAGCTGCAGTAAGACAAGTGAAAATAATGCCTTTGTTGTCATTGTACAGGTAGACAATGAAATTAGGATTGCTGCTTCAGAACAGTGCAAACCTACACAAAAACAGAATAAGACTGTCGAACACACAAAGACTTTGCACTGCAAGATTAGTATTGTACTAAGTTTAAGGAATATTGTACAGAGCTATTGCACTGATAGCATAGTGCATTTTGTTTACAATTTTAAACATAATGTTTCTAGTAATGTCTTTTAAATGCGAGGGACTAATGTTTTACATTGTTTTAATTGTTTATGCTACAGAAAAATAAAGGAATGTCTTTTGTCAAAGGTAATATCGTGAATCGAATCTTGAGCAGAGTGCGTTGTTACATCCCTAATCATCACTGTTGCACCAAAATCACTTGCTGCAATGAAGTTGCTGTTACAGTACTCGTTTACTACAGTGTACAGTTTTAGTTAAATCTTAAAAACTCGATTCAATCCACAGAAGTCACTGCTACAAATCAGTTAGTGGCTGTAGTGGTAATCTAGTGGTGAATTTTGGAATAAAACAGATGCTGTACTGTGAATAAATGGAGTGGAATTTCAGCTTTAATTGCAAACAAGCAGTGGTGGTTACAGATGTTCTTCAAACGCATACTAACGCTAATGGAATGTGTGACAAACAAAACTGGACCCACATTTAGCTGAGGGCCTGTGAGATCATTGTTGGTTTTGCATATGCAACAGCTTGTTGGCTTGGCTTGTCCTTGGAAGAAAATGGAAAGGAAGAAAGGGCAGGATTATTTTTACCTGTGTTTTTTTTTTTTTTTTTAGAGTTGTTAAGGATGTATTGCACCAGTGTTGATGTTGGTGTTCTGTTTTTCTGGTTGTCATATAGTGTTGTTGGAATATTGATACATTCCCATATAGGTTTGGCATTGGCGTAATAGTCCATGTCCTTTTGCTGCAACGATGTCTTAAGGCGGTTCAAGTGTAGCCCGGGTAGCAGATAGATCCCACAGTCGACTGGTTCTGGCTTCGGGCTGACAGTCAGCATGTTCTCTGTTAAGTGCTGTAATAAATACAGCATGGACCGGTGTGGAAAAGTGATTAGGGTGGAACGGTAGTGCGGCTGGGAATTGAGGCGCTTGATTGAAGCACTTGACTGAAAAACACTTCAGCACTTTTGTGTGTGTGTGTGTGTACTGGACTGAGCCATCCATTCTTATCTAGAGGTGTCAACTGTAACCCAATTATAATTTAGTACGGATTGATCCAGTGGCTCGGTTAGATCATCGGTGTGTGTGTGGGGTATGAGATGGTTTTCCTCATTAAATGAATAGTCTTGAGGGTACTTATCTAAACCTAAGTAGGAGAACCTCTGCACCTGGAGTGGAGAGACTCACCAGCCATATTTACTTAAATAGACCATTTGATCCTCGAGACAAATGAAATGTAATTCCAAAACAAGGCTGGAGGAGGGAAGCCTGGGGAGGGGTAGCAGGTTTGATGCTACTTGAATTTATTTCATAAAGCCCCTCTTCAGCTGAACTGAGCTTGAACTCGGTCTCCTGCGGATTTCCCATTTCAAACAGGGAACACCTGAGTCATCATCGTGACCTTGTTATTGTTGTTTCTGAATTGCTGATTAGACTGGATGAGGAAATCTCCTAGACTAGCACGCTTCAGCTGTGTGGCATGTGGAAATGCAGTTGGTTTAGCAACTGTAATGAGAAAATGCATACAAAAATGCCTATTAATTTAGACATACTGTACAGATGTTGTCGGTTTAAGCCAATTTGAATTGCATAGCGCAACACTAAATCATTTCCAAGCAGCTTTATGCTAGCGCTTTATCGAGTGGTCATCGGGTTTTTCCAGTAAGGAAAAAACTGTCTTGTTTGGAAAAAATTGAGATTTTTTTTTTTAAACACAATACCAATAATAATATTAATGTGAAAAAATTCTCCTGAATCGGTATCGACAGTTGTGCACTGGAATCGGATCGGAACTGAGATGTGGATCAGCCCATCTCTACATCTAAGTCCACAAACCCTATAATCAAGCTTAGGGTGACAGTGGCAAGAAAACTCCCTAGCACTCAAGTGACCAATCCTCCTTGGGAGAGTAGCTGTAGTTTTTAATAGTTTTCTTATAAAACATTTGGTTCTGATGTTGGGCAGTAAGCCCTGGCTCACTGTTGGTGTTCCAATTCATCTCATCTGATGGACGTAAGGTTCATCGAAATTGGCGAACCAAGTCTTTATGGACCTTGTTGACCGGAACCCAACTCTATAGCCACTGTTTATCTGTGGAAATTCCATATCTTTATGCTTGATGTTATGAACTTCTTAGCAGTGATAGTGCCTGAAATAACAAGAGCTCTCTAATTAGACGGGGTGTCCACATACTTGTGGCTGGTTATGTTACAAGCGCTCGATGCATGGATTAACAGTGGAAAAGAGACGCAGGAACTTATCCAGAGGACAGATAGTTCTGGATTCTGGTTAGGGGTGTGTGGTATCATCTAGGATAATATCTTAATTATTGTTTTAACGATGTGAGCTGATGTTTGAGTATGCCAGTTACTTCGTAAAAAACAGTCAAAAACAGGCCATAAAAGTTCACGGCACCATGTAGCCAGGTAGGATGGACTACTGCGCATGTGCACTGATACCGTACTACAAGTGCTCTACCTAAAAATGCACCAACTGCACCAGGAGACAAAATACAGACACGACCAGCCTCGGAGTCTTAGTCGTTCGATTTAATTGGCTCATCCTCACTTTACATTTACAGCATTTTGCAGACGCCCTTATCCAGAGCGACTTACAGTTGATACATTCTTACAATTAGTTGTTAAAGGGATTGCTCAAGGACCCAACAGTGGCAGCTTGGCAGAGGTGGGATTTGAACCCTGGACCTGCTGGTCCATAGTCCAGTACCTTACCCGCTAGGCTACCACAGTGGAGGTGGTTTGGCTGCTCAATAGACAGCAACCCATTAAAGACAGCTGACGTATTACCATCTGCGTGCAGAATCTCAGCAAACCCACACTCAGCAAACCATAGAGGCATCATTTTGGAAAAAAGTACCTTCCGACAAGAAAAGCGCCAGATGGCGAGACGTGTCAAATGCTGTCACCAGCTACATCGCGAAACACATGGAGCCAATTGAGCCGTTTGAGAGAGATGGGTTAAGCAGCTTTTGAATACAGGCAGTCCCCACCTTACGAAGGGGAAATGTTCTGACAAATCTATCGTAAGTTAAATTTATCGTCAACTGAGGAGTTTAAAATGGGCTTTATGTATCATAGCATAGCCTACCAGAACCACGGCATTTCCACACTACATTCCCCAGCACTTATCCATCCTGCCACATGACTTCCTACGTCACGCTCTGGCCAGTGCTGGAGAGCTTCGTAGAGCGTAGCCTATTTTAAGCATGCTTAAAACGCTTCAATTAGACCATAGATGGGCAAAGTCCTTAACATAAAGCTTATTTTATAGTTGGTCCAATTTAGACTCCAGCGTAGCGAGTGCAAGCCTGTGATCCGCACAGCTGGCGTTGCGGTGCTCCTCGAGCAAGACGGTTAGCTGTGTGATGCTAACTTGCTGGTCTGAGGCATCAGGCGTAGTAGCAGGCTCCTTCTTACTCTGCTTTACAGATTTAGAGGCCATCCTCCAACACAAATGTAGCTTCGGATATAAGCAGATGAGCTGTAAATGATGATAATAAGTAACTAGCCGTCGGACTCGCGGGAAGTAGGGTAGAAAAGGAAAGGGTGTAATGGAGACCGAGCGACCTAGCCGCCATCTTGGCTCTCCTCCGAGTGTGAGAGTATTGTACTGCACATAGCTTGCCCAGGAAAATTCTAAATTTAGAGTACAGTTTTTTCTGAGTGTGTATTTGTTTATTAGCAGATCCCCATTGCCAACATAAAATGGGGAGAACCTGTACTTTAGACCCAAGCTATACACTGACAAAATATCGTTTTGTTATCGTTAACCCAAGGAGGTTGGGTCCCTTTTGGAGTCTTGGTTCCTCCTAAGGTTTCTTCCTCATAACAAAGAGGGAGTTTTTCCTTGCCACTGTCGCCCTAGGCTTGCTCAGTTTGGGATTGGAGATATATATATTATTGACAATATCACACACTCCTAATTCTGGTTATGCAATCTGATGCAAAGGCAGAGATGGTTTATTAATATTGATCTCCAGAGAAATAACTTGTGACTGACTTGTGATTAAATATCTTGGCAAATGAAACTTGAATTTGACTGACATTTTGTTTGTTGAATGCTTGTGCTGCTCTGAATAGGGCTTTGTTGTGTTCTTTCACAGTCACACTGTGTGAGACGCATCTCAGGCAGGATTTGCTTTCTGAGAGGCCTGCAAATATGCAGTGCCATTTAAAATTGTCCGGTCTCCAGCATCCCTATCCATCAGGGATTGGCGTCTGGCACCATGTTGGAGTGCGAGTGCTTTTTCTTTGTGAGGACAGAGTACCTTCACAGCTGCCAATACCTCAGTAATTGTAGAGATGTGGCCCCATTTGGCTGGTCCTTGAAATCTCTTAAAAACTAAGCTTTTCTTTGGAAAATAAAATCAATCTTGTCTGGTCTCACCCAGAGGTGGATAGGTTTACCATTTAAGCCCGGTGCCTCCTTATGCGAGGAAGATTTTTCCTGTCTTGTCGGTCATTTGTGCACTTCACCAAGGGTAAGGATAGAGTTGGAAGTAGGGGTAGCATTTAGCTTCAGTAATATATGCTCAGTGGAAGAACCTCACAAGTGTATTATTACACACGTGTGGGAGTGGGAGTGTGTGTTTCCAAGGCAGCGAGGCACTACAAAGCTGAGGGTGCCAGGTGTTGAGCTTTATCACACAGCTCTTTGAAGCCCCTCCTGTGGGGTCAGCTGCCTTTATTCTGCTCACTGCTGAGCTAAACCACCAGAAGCTCCAGCCTAACGTTTACAGCCTTGTTCGCTAGTTAATTGGGGGTAGTTTCAGAGTAACCGTGGCATTCTCGAATGTGCTCGCTAACGTTTACATGTGGTCACAATTCAATGCTGTTATCCGTAGAGATGAAGTGAGCAGATGGACGTTGAGGGGCAGCTTGGTGAAGCTGGGATTCCTTCCAATCAGTCGATCAGATCCTTAATCACCACTCGGCCGCCTCACTTTTATATATGCTGTTTGTCTTTTGTAATTCTGAGAGATTAGAATGAGTGCTCTTACCTTCCAAGAGAGCTTTTACCCCTGATGACTTGATGCGTTTGTAGTCGTTCTGCACATCCAAATCTGATTGCTTTAATGTACTCAAGTGGTTGATCTGTAAGAACAGATCGGAGGGTGTCCAAACATATCCACAGAGGTCTGATAAGGCTGCACATTTTCATTCTAACCAAGCAGCAGGTGATCGAACCTGAAGCCCAAGACCTTCTAATTAAAGAATTAGTATCAGGTGGAGCACCTGCTGTGCTGGAATGAAAGCTCCTGTGGAGATGTTGGTGTACTTTCAAGTAGTAAGGTGGTAGGAGGTTCGGCCTGCCTTTACCAAGTCCTTCACGGAGTCCTTGATGCCATATACAGTGGGGCAAAAAAGTATTTAGTCAGCCACTAATTGTGCAAGTTCTCCTACTTAGAAAGATGAGAGAGGTCTGTAATTTTCATCATAGGTACACTTCAACTATGAGAGACAAACTGAGAAAAAAAATCCAGGAAATCAAATTGTAAGATTTTAAAAGATTTTTTGTGGTCACCCACAAACAAGCAAGATTTCTGGCTCTCACAGACCTGTAACTTCTTCTTTAAGAAGCTTTTCTGTCCTCCACTCGTTACCTGTATTAATGGAACCTGTTTGACCTCGTTATCTGTATAAAAGACACCTGTCCACAGCCTCAAACAGTCAGACTCCAAACTCAACCATGGCCAAGACCAAAGAGCTGTTGAAAGACACCAGGAAGAAAATTGTAGACCTGCAGCAGGCTGGGAAGAGTGAATCTACAATAGGCAAGCAGGTTGTTGTGAATAAATCAACTGTGGGAGCAATTGTAAGAAAATGGAAGACATACAAGACCATTGATAATCTCCCTCGATCTTGGGCTCCACGCAAAATCTCATCCCGTGGGGCAAATTTTCATGATAACCGATAAGGCAGAAATCCCCATAACGACACGGAGGGCAACCTGATAATGACCTGCAGAGAGCTTGGACCCCAAAGTAAAAAAAGGCCTACCACAGTAACCACCTACCCGAGAGGTACTCATATCCTGCAGTTCCAGGAGTGTCCCCCATGCTTAAGAAGCCAGTGCATGTCCAGAGCAGGCCCGTCTTAATTTTTGCCAGAGAGCATATGGATGATCCAGAAGAGGATGGGAAGAATAGCATTGGTCCATATTGAAATCAAAATAAACTTTTTTGGAAAACCTCAACTGGAGGAAAAGAATGCTGAGGTCGGCAATCCCAAGAACACCATACCTACTGTGAACCATGGGGGTGGAAACATCTGCTTTGGTGTCTGTTTTTTCTGCAGATGGTGACAGGGTGAACGATCCGTGTTTAAAGGAAGAATGAATGGGGCCAGTATCGTGAGATTTTTAAAGCCAAAACTTTTCCCTACCTCAGTGAGAGCATTGAGATTGGAACTGGGCTGGGTCTTCCAGCATGACAATTATCCCCACACCACAACGAAAGGAGTGGCTTGGCTCCGTAAAAAAAAAAAAAAAAGCATTCAAGGTCCCGGGAGTGGCCTAGCCATTTCCCGCCAGACCTCAACCCCCATATAACCATTTGTGACACCTCTCGCATCTTTCTTAAAGCGCAATATCAGTGGCTTTGACTAAATACTTTTTTTTGCCCCACTGTATCTTAACAACGGGTCCCAAAGCCTTTAGCAGATAAACCGCAAACAAACATAACCCATCCTTTACCATCCCATCACCATACTTTAAACCGTACTGCTTGAGTGTTGGGAACCCTTAGAGAACATCGTTACAAAATTTCTAAACAAGGAGCCTCAGATTTCACACAAGTTCCTGAAAGTATAATAAAGAGAACCCAGTTAAAACAGATAGTCACTTATACAATGTTAACACCAACACGCGGATCGTTTCTCGTATTACTTTCTTCCACCCCTTCTTTTCCTCGACCCCTACCAACCCCCAGAAAATCCACAGTTTATATCACCTATGCACAATCGTATTGCAATGTAATTTGCGGCGTAATTAATCATGAAGCTTTCCAATACCCACCCTTATTCTGAACTACTACTTAAAGCAACAAATAGAAAATATGGTTTGGAAATACAGGAACAAAAAACCGCTTACTAAATGTTTGCAGTAGAATCATCTAACATTGTTTTGTTTTTCAATGCCTTTTTGAACAGTCTGCATACAAACATGATGATCAGATTGACAGTGTCAAAAGAATTGGGCTTTTTAAATTTGCTGAAAAACTGCATTGTTTGACCCGGAAAAGGAAATGTTGGAGCAAACAAGGAGTACACCCGACCATTTAAATTGAAACGGCTCAAAAAATGATGATCGGTCTTTAAAATCAATTTTTAATTTTTTACATCATTCAGACGTTGGTATCATTCATATTATTCAATACTTAACTGAACACTATCAACAATCATTACATTCCTCAATCACCCATTGGATCCATCACTTAATATCAACGATAATAACAGTCTGATTCTTGAAAGCTAAGCTTCCATTCAGCCATCTTATCTTTTTTTTTCTTATCAAAATCAGTCTTGTGCTGGGGTCCAAAGAGAGAGGAGGAGGGGGGGGGTGAAGCTGAAATGAAGGCAGCCGCCAATGCCTTCTTTTTCCTGGACCCCTAGCATCTTGACCGTCTACTGCGAGGAGTTATTTTTGGGATCATGTTCTGTCCCTCTGGACCCAGATGATGTGGACCAATGCAGGTGGTGTGCGAGACGGATGTTCCTGTTTGTTGCATGTGTGATTCCAGATTGCCAAGCTTGCCTGGATTAGTTTCCGGGGTTTCGAATCTAGGAAACCCCTGATCTGGGATACGCGATTTCCTCAGGAGTGCAGTGGGGCTTTATATCTGAAATCCCATAACCCCTCTAACCCTTCCTCCCTCATGCCCCAACCCCGTCTGGGCGGAGCAACTCTTTGGGGGTTGTGCAGAGCAAACAGACCATGAAGGGGACCGCAGTGGTGTGGCTGTGTCACTACCAATCAGCTCTGCTTCACAGCAGTCAGAATAGCTGAAATGCTGAGCTTTGGTCTTGCAGATTCATAGTGCATAGTCACTCTAATGGACCTGATCTTGACGGAGTAGGATGTGAACAGACTTGACTGCACATTTGAGCTTTCTCTGACTCATGAGATTAATTTAAAGCCCTCCAGGTTTGAACCGATCACATTTGGTATTCAAATTAGGAGGGGTGAAGTGATCACTATGAACATATAAACTCACTGATTATTTTATAAGATACATCTTGTTTTTATACTCTGTGTCCATTTTATCGGTTCCACTTTGTAGTTCTACAATTACAGACTGTAGTCCGTCTGTTTCTGTACATACTTTTAGTCCCCTTTACTCTGTTCTCTAATGGTCAGGACCAGCACAGGTCAGCTACTATTTGGGTGGTGGCCCATTCTCAGCAGTCACACCGATGTGGTGGTGTGTGTTGTGCTGGTTTGAGTGGATCAGACAGGATCAGAGTTTTAAACTCCCCATTCTTACTGCTGGACTGAAAATGGTACACCTACCAAAAATATCCAGCCACCAGCCTCCTGTAGGCAGCATCTAGTGAGAGTGAAGGATTAGAGGAAGACTAACAAACTGTGCAACAACAGATGAGCTGCTGTCTCTGACTTTACATCTACAAGGTGCAGCAATAAGGTGAATGTGTCTAATGGAGTGCACACCGTGTTTAATAACTCCAGCAGCACTGCTGTGTCTGATCCAGTCGTACCAGCACACACTCTGGTGTGACTGCAGTGCTGAGAATGATCCACCACCCAAATAGGACCTGATCTGTGCTGGTCCTGTGACCAGAGAACAGAGTAAAGGGGACGAACAAAGTATGTAGAGAAGCAGATGGACTACAGAACTACATAGTGCTTATATATGGTAGGTGAAGCTGGTAAAATGGACAGCGAGTGTAGAAACAAGGAGGTGTCCCTAACAAATGATCCTGCGAGTGTAGGTGTGGAGCTGTTGTGTATCAGTTATTGGTGCCCCTACGTTTAATACTTTGCAACCTCCCTGTGCCAACATAACAATCCAGTCTCTTATAAAGCTTGATGAGATGGGGGATAGAGAGCAATGAATCTGAAACGGTAACGGCTCTAGCTCCTCTCTTGTGGCTCTTTCTTTCTTCTTTTCTTCAGCTTCACTCCATTTTTCAGTGTAAACTACTTTAGGTCCGGTGACTGGGCTTTGCCGTGTCTACAGCATTTTGGGGGCGGTCTGTTCTTAGTCCGACCCTCGAGCCTTGTAACAAACCACCCTCCACTCCTTTTTTGCACAGCATATAGAAAAACATTTTCTTACATTTTACTACTACTTTGCCTTTTGTGTTTCATTGCAGACGGAATGAACCTGAGATATTCCATGTTTTTGTTTGTCAACTACTTTCATGGTTCAACACTTTCATTCTTTGTTTAATGAACATTCCCTTGCAATGAAATAAAAGTCAAAGTAATGCAAGAAACAATTTGTGTGTGGGTTTTATTGGTATGTATCTTCCATAACTCAATCTCCCAAGTTTTTCTGATTTGGGGTTGTAGATTCTTGGCCCCCCCCCTGCTCGATGTTTTAAATAATTTACAAAAGAGTTCTATGATGGCAATGTAATCCAACAAGGAGAACATCTAGGTGGTGGGTGATAATGGTAAAAAAATGTTTATGTCAAACCAACACACAAAGACGTTTTACAACGCAGATTTTGCCCCTCTGCACATGATGGCAGACAAAGGCATCAGTAGTGACAGATTCTTAAAAACTACTATTCAAATATTATCCTGTACTTAGTAAAGTGTTTTATTTTAAAACGTGCTCCACTCCATCCAATTAAAACAGGACTAATTACACTCTTTATAATAAGTGTTCTATAAGCACTGGCAGTATGCTCAGAAAAGCATGTCGTCTATCACGATAACAATTTATCACGATATGATTAAATATCGGCATATTGCCCACCCCTACGAACAACCGTTCTTCTTTTTACAGACCTCCTTGAGTGCTTGGTGCCAGAAATCTGTGTTTAAATATCTGTTTTTCTCAATTTTATTTACAGTAGAAACTGGTTCCAGTCCAATTCCACCTATGGTTGCACAAAAGAAAAACCTTTCTTCTGATACATCAGCCATTTAGATGCTTAGCCTGGTAATTCTGTTTTTCAACAAAAAACTTAGACGACACAAAGTGTGTTTAATATCGGGAGAGGTGACTTTTTCTAGACAAGATATCTCCAGTGTCACCTCCTTTGTATCTCACTGGTTGTTGCACATAACCAGTGTTAATTTTGACAGATCTGATTGGATGTCGTCTCTGCCGAACATTTTCATCTTGTTTTTATTCTTTGACACAAGTGTCCCTTCATTTCGTCCTAGTTTTTGTCATTTTTCATTCATTTTAGTTTAGTCATCGTATCGTTTTCGTTAGGAAAAAAGAACAAAAATGACGAAAATCATTCATCAACAAAATTAACACTGCACATAACTAGAACTATCCTGAGCCCTGAGGCAAGATCTGAGTAAATAAAGCTGCTAGAACTGAGCTACCGATGCCCTGTTTTGCTTTGGCTCACTAGCAGGCCGAGACACTGAATTCTAGCCATGTTTTGGTCATTTTCTCTCAGGAGACCAGATATATGGATCAGCCTAGGGGGTGAGTGAAGCATTTTCAGTGATACACTGTTGCATATTTCATCATGTCTGAGGAAACCTGCTAACCTGCATTATCACATGACGAGGACAATAAAATGTGTGCTAACTTGCAAGGTTTTGCTTTCATAAGCCGGGATTTAAGTGTTGCCAGAGGTGCAGGTATTGCATTACTCTCCTCTTTCAGTTCACGGCAATAGAGTGCAGAGTGGAATCAGGACATTCGTGCTCGGCGACTGGTTGGTGCCTAGAGAGTAGAGCTGCAGTCACACGAGCACATTGTCTGCAGATTTTTGCTTTCATTTCAGTCGAGTTTGCTTTGCACTGTTCCTGTGGTAATTGTTGTGAGGGATTCTGCCTCAAGTGTAGCAGTGTTCATGTATAAGACATGTATCAACTTCACAACCATTAAAAAAAATTGCACATGTACTGGTTTGAGTTAGCGTAGCTTGCTTGAAACAGTCTTGTTGGCGATGTGGTAGAAGTTTGTCTTATTTTCTGACACGTTAAGCTGTGTTATGAGGTTGGAGGTACTACAAGTCATATCTTGGCTAAAATCCTAAGTCAAAAACCCTTTGATCTGGCATATTGTGGCAAGTATATCAACTAAAGCGATCACTGAGTGTAGATTGTAGAAGTCTCTGATGCTAAAGTCCCACTTGTATCTATGAGTCTATTGTAATAGCAGTTAGCAAAGCAGCTAAAGATACAGTAGATATGAACTAACGTTAGAATATATCAATCCCTAGTAGAAAAGAAGAATTTTTTGCAACACATTTGTACCCCGCACAAATCTCAACACTGGTTTCTGTGTCTGGCTGGAGAATTTCCCTTTGTGCCAGGTTACGGATAAACAAAGCTGAGCAGCTCAGCTCGGTAGCGTTGCAGTGATACAGCACCTTGCAAGCAATACATAAGGCTCAGTTATGTGATTCAGTATTATTGCGACCAGTGCTTAATTTGAGCCGTATCCTGCCAGAACAAGATCTGGTATGGCTCCTATTTGGAGCACATGCGTTCTGACACCCATTGGTGTGGATCCAGCACCTCTGCATTTTTATATGTAAATGAAAATGAGCGATATTAATAAACGGATTTGAGTTGACTGGTGCTTATGTGTGTAACCTCCTTTCCAAAAACGCAAGAGCTCATTTTCTTTAATGGTAACTGGCGTAAGTAGATCCTCCGTTACGTATTGCGCTCTCGTCCTTTGGAAAAGGGAGAAAAAAAGACAACTGACCATTAAAACAGTGTAAGCCTTTTTCATTGATATATGCTAGATATTCTATTTTGAAGGCTGGTGAGTTTTTGTTCCGGGGCTTTTTCACTTAAAAATTTTAGAAAATGGGTGAGAAAATCCCAGAAGTTGAATCAGTTCATCTGGTTATAAGGTTTTGTGGCATCTAAGTGACTGGTCCCGTTGTTATGTAATGGTGCTGGTATCAGTCATTATGCAAAAGTGCTGTATATAAGATTGGGGAGTTGAGTGAAGATGAGTGACCAAACATATCTCCCACAAAACCTTATGTCTAGATGAACTGATTCAACTTCTGGGATTTTATAAGTTAAGCACTGAGTGTAACACAGTGCATTTTAGAAAATGGAAGGCGCTCGAGTCTTTTCGAGTCTAAATCCGAAGCCACTGACTGTAAAGTCAAAGTCCAGTTGCAAATCTTTTTGATTTTGTTGAGTCGAGTCGTAAGTCATGTGACGAGCTCGCCTCTCATAGAGATTAATCTGGGTTTTGGGGAGTACCTTAGAAATAACGTAATGAGTAATAGAATTGCTTTTTTCAGGCCTTAGTAAAGTCATATCTGGTACATTTTGAAAGCGATTTAGTAATTTCTATTGGATTTACTTATGATTAACTATCGTGACACTGTTTAGTATGTAGACATCTTTTTTTTGGGTAGCAGTGAGATGCAACTATGTAGCGTCCACCTGATTGTAAGACATGGTAACAATAATTTCTCATACTGTGGTGCTTACTGGGTAATTACTTACTGGGTGTATTGTGTTTGTATCACATGTCCAGTCGTTACCCTTTAGGAAGCTGTGTAGGATATAAGGTCATAATTCTAGTGTACATTATGGGAAGAGACACTTGCTAACATTTCCATGTTAGCAAACAACCTAGTCCTGTTATTCAGGAGTGACACAGCCCTTTATTTGCCTATTGTATTTGTGTTGTGTCTAAATACAGTGGTGCTAGAAAGTTTGTGAACCCTTTAGAATTTTCTATATTTCTGTATAAATATGACCTAAAACATCATCAGATTTTCACACAAGTCCTAAAAGTAGATAAAGAGAACCCAGTTAAACAAATGAGACAAAAATATTATACTTGGTCATTTATTTATTGAGGAAAATGATCCAATATTACATATTAGTGAGTGGCAAAAGTATGTGACCCTTTGCTTTCAGTATCTGGTGTGACCCCCCTGTGCAGCAGCATAACGCAACTAAACGTTTTCCTGTAGCTGTTTGATCAGTCCCTGCACCAACCGCTTGGAGGAAGTTTAGCCCACTTCCTCTTCCTATCCTCCGTCAGAACACTTCCAGCTCTGGGATTTGTGGGTTTCCTCACATTAGCTGCTTCGCTTCAGGTCCCGTCCACAACATTTCCATTGGATTAAGGTCATGACTTTGACTTGGCCATTCCAAACAGACCTTTATCTCTTTAAAACCATTCTTTGGGTATAAACTGCTTTTGTGCTTAGGGTCCGGTGTCTTGCTGCATGATGACCCACCTTCTCTTGAAATTCAGTTCATGGACAGATGTCTGTCAATTTTCCTTTAGAATCTCTCAATATTCAAACTCATGTTCCACATCAATTATGGCAAGGCCGTCCCTGGCCAAGAGCAGCAAAACAGCCCAACTATGATACTACCACTACCCCACCACCATTTTTCAACAGATGGGATAAGTTCCTATGCATGGTTTTCCTTTCTCCAAACATAACGCTTTTCCTTTAACCAAAAAGTTTCATGTTGGTCTCATCCGTCCACAAACTTCTTCAATAGCCTTCTGGCTCGATCCACTTGATTTTTAGAAACTGCAGACGAGCAGCAATGTTTCTTTTTGGAGAGCATCGGCCTTTCTCCTTGTGCGGCCCTGCCAGCCTACCATTGTGGTTCAGTGTTCTTCTGAGGTGGACTCAATTAACATTGGCTAATGTTAATGTGAAAAGATGCATTCAGTGTGCTGTAGGAAGTTACCCTGGGGCATTTGGAACTCAACCAACTATTTTCCTCCTATTGCCTTGGGTGATCTTTGTTGGTCGACCACTCCTGGGAAGGTAACAAAAATTGGGGGGTTTTTCTTGAAAATTTCCTCCTTCCCTCCTCCAGTTGCACACAATTCTGTCTGACTGTGGGATTGGTGGAGTCCAACTCTTTAGAGATGTTTTGTAACCTTTTTCAGCCCTGATAGCATGAAACAACCTCTCTGCTGGCTCCTCAGAAATCCTCCTTTGTTTGTACCATATACACTTCCAACAAACAGGTGTTTGGTGAAGAGCAACTTGATAGATCCCTGTTTCTTTTAAATAAAACAGGTGCCCACTCACACTGATTTCATCCCCATTGATTACAACCCTGACGCTAATTTCACCTTCAAATTAACGGCTAATCCTAAGGTTCACATCTTTTCACTCACTATATGTAATATTGGAAACATTTTGCCTCAATAAATAATGACCAAGTATAATAATTTTTATCTCATTTTGTTTAAACTGGGTTCTCTTATCTACTTTTAAGACTTTGTGAATTCTGATGATGTTTTTAGGTCATATTTATGCAGAAATATAGAAAATTTCTGATTTCTCAACGTTTCAAGCAACAACGTAGAGGGTCTGTTTGTGTGAGGTGTTAGACATGCATGTTTACACCGCTTAATCCATTTACCTGTGAAGTTAGAGGTGCACTAAGTAGATTGTTTTGTTGTCCCATTAGGTATAGCGGTGTGAGGTTATTGCAATGGAAAAGACTTTTAAATAACAGTATTACCTCTGTAATGTTCTCTAGGGCTATTAAGACATACAGATGTGACATTTTAACTCCTATTGACTTGCAAAGTGTGTCACGCGCAATATACCACAGCACCATTATCATTTAGAGAAGGCTTTAAGTATGTAAAGAGATGGTCTCACTGTAATATCTGTAAGAAATGGTGGAGGATGTGAATTGCGAACCCGCAACAATTTTGCACTTATCTAACTCCACTCTATTGCCAGCTCCTCATTACTGACCAACAGGTCTCAGTCTTTTAGTAATGTTCACACTAATTTGTGTTTCTAACATGAGCGGAGCTTTGGATTAGATTGGCAAGCGTCATGTGTGAACCATTTCATGTAGTTTTTATTGGAAATAATGCCACTAGCCAATCAACTTACCCGACATCATTTTTACTGGACCGGGGTCATCAGGCTATTGCTTATGTTGAACCCTGAAGCTATGGTGGGAAGCATTTGGCATGAACCTCCCCTTACACTTGAGCAATTGCAGAATCTGGCAGTTTCATCTGGATGCCAAGTTAACCCTTCTACAGTCAGAAGAACTTGATCAGGAATGGTCTTTTTGGAAGGGTAGCAGCCAAGAAACCACTTTCTTGGAAAAGGAACAGGGTGAAAAGGCCAAGATATGCTAAAGCTCACAAAGATTGGAACAAAAATCAATAGAAAAAGAGATTTTGGAGTGATGAATCCAAGTTTTTTCCAATCACCGACTATATTTAGAACAATTTCCATTTATTCCATTTTAGCAGACAGTACAATATATTATATATGGACATTATACCATTTGCAAAAACAACAAATCTAATGGTGGCCTAAAACTTTTGCACAGTACTGTATATCGTAGACCTTTGTTTCCTAAATTCAGTTAAAAAGATAATCTGATGAAATGCATTGTACTAATCATTTTGCATGAATGGTTGAACTGAAGCATTTCAAATTTAGACAGTGTGTGGGTGTGTCCTCTGAAACAGTGCTTCACAAAATCATGCTGTCATATGAAACAAGTGAAACCAAAAGAAACTAAGATAAGTACAGACCTAAATGCTAAATTCAAACTACCCCATAGTTCTTGCCATCTAAACCTACCTGTGATGCTCTGCTTTGGAATAAGGCTTGGAAGGAGATTTGTAGATTTGCATTGGAAATGTAAAGCTAATGCATTTAGTCTTAATCATCTCACACTCGTGTAATTACACAAAAACTACACAAAGGTGCAGACTATAGACTCTAAACAAGTCTTGGCAGACACACTGTTTTATGAAAAATGAATGATTAATTCTGATTTCTGAAATTCTGAAGATGAATGAATTCTGGGTCTTTTTTAAAATTAAGAATGAAAAATTTACCCCACTTATCCTGGCCACGTTTGTGGCAATGCCCAGTGGCAAGGGCACTGGTAGTGAAGCGTAGACCATTGTAGGGCTGGTGTTGCAGCACCATGGAGCTTATTTATAGTTATACTTTTATATTTGTTTTTTTAGCAGACATTTAGCCCTTACAACTGATACAATCTTGTAATCCGAGCAATTGTGGGGTAAGGATCTTGCTCACAGACACAATAAGGGCAGCTTGGCAGAGGTGGGATTTGAACCCTGGATCTTTCACTAGACTACCACAGTGGCCCTTATCAACTTACAGTTAATACGAACTTGCAATCCAAGCAATTGTGGGTTAAGGGACTTGCTCAAGGACCCAACAGTGGCAGCTGTGGGAAATTTAACCTTGGACCGTCTGTCCGTAAGTGCCTTACAACCGCTAGGCCCCACGTCACATACATAGCCGTTCATGTATGGGTGGTGTCACGCTGGATCTTGACCCGGGTCCTCTGCGTTGGAACTACGCTACTTATTGCTTCAGACATTCTGGGCCAACTACACTGCTCAAAAACATAAAGGGGAACACTCAATAACCATCTTAAATCTGAAATGAATAAATATTCTCATTGAATACTTTTTTTTTTCTGTACAAAGTTGAATGTGCTGCCAACAAAATCACAAAATCACACAAATCAAAATTTATTAACCAATGGAGGCCTGGATTTGGAGTCACACACAAAATTAAAGTGGAAAAACACACTACAGGCTGAACCAACTTTGATGTAATGTCTTTAAAACAAGTCAAAATGAGGCTCAGTATTGTGTGTGGCCTCCACGTGCCTGTATGACCTCCCTACAACGTCTGTGCATGCTCCTGATGAAGTGGCGGATGGTCTCCTGAGGAATCTCCTCCCAGACCTGGACTAAAGCATCCGCCAACTCCTGGACAGTCTGTGGTGCAACGTGACGTTGGTGGATGGAGTGAGACATGATGTCCCAGACGTGCTCAATCGGATTCAGGTCTGGGGAACAGGCGGGCCAGTCCATAGCTTCAATCTTCATCTTGCAGGAACTGCTGACACACTCCAGCCACATGAGGTCTAGCATTGTCCTGCATTTGGTAGGAACCCAGGGCCAACCGCACAAGCATATGGTCTACCAAGGGGTCTGAGGATCTCATCTCAGTACCTAATGGCAGTCAGGCTACCTCTGGCGAGCACATGGAGGGCTGTGCGGCCCTCCAAAGAAATGCCACCCCACACCATTACTGACACACTGCCAAACCGGTCATGCTGAAGGATGTTGCAGGCAGCAGATCGCTCTCCACGGCGCCTCCAGACTCTGTCACGTCTGTCACGTGCTCAGTGTGAACCTGCTTTCATCTGTGCGCAGGGCGACAGTGGCGAATTTGCCAATCCTGGTGTTCTCTGGCAAATGCCAAGTGTCCTGCACAGTGATGGGCTGTAAGCACAACCCCCATCTGTGGACGTCGGGCCCTCATACCATCCTCATGGAGTCGGTTTCTAACCGTTTGTGCAGACACATGCACATTTGTGGCCTGCTGGAGGTAATTTTGCTGGGCTCTGGCAGTGCTCCTCCTGTTTCTCCTTGCACAAAGGCGGAGGTAGCGGTCCTGCTGCTGGGTTGTTGCCCTCCTACGGCCTCCTCCACATCTCCTGGTGTACTCCTGGTAGTGCCTCCAGCCTCTGAACACTACGCTGACAGACACAGCAAACATTCTTGCCACAACTCGCACTGATGTGCCATCATGGATGAGCTGCACTACCTGAGCCACTTGTGTGGGTTGTAGAGTCCGTCTCATGCTACCACGAGTGTGAAAGCACCACCAACATTCAAAAGTGACCAAAACATCAGCCAGAAAGCATAGGTACTGAGAAGTGGTCTGTGGTCCTCACCTGCAGAACCAGTAGTTTATTGAGTGTGTCTTGCTAATTGGCAATAATTTCCACCTGTTGTATATTCCATTTGCACAACAGCATGTGAAATTGATTGTCAATCAGTGTTGCTTCCAAACTGGACAGTTTGATTTCACAGAGGTTTGATTTACTTGGAGTTACATTGTGTTGTTTATGTGTTCCCTTTATTTTTTTTGAGCAGTGTAATAACCTGAAGTTATCTTGTGCTGTGTGTGTAAGCCTCATGTTTACATGCAGCGTCTTTGCTGTTATTGTAACTAAGAGTAGCTTTTGTGCCTTTAGCCTGTCTCTCTTTGCCTGGTTCAATATCCTTTGAGAGGCCAGACATGCACACAGTGCACACACATTGTTTCTACCGCAACCAGTTAGTCTGCTCCAACTGGGTTATTCAAGGTGACGTCTCGCCAAAGGCCTTTCCACATTTGCACAGGCGCAGCGTTCGTTATTCACGCTCCTGCCACCACTAACACACAACGTGACCAGAATGCTTTGATTCCGGGTCTGAAGGATGCTTTCCTCCCTCTGCCTCTTTTTTCTTCCCGACACGCCGTCGTCCTGTGGCGTGCTTCCTCCAACTTGCACCGTCTAACGCGTGTATTGCACCAGCTGGAGCCGAGCTCAGGAGGGCATGAAGAACAGGATTTCAGCGGTTTTTCATGCTTCATCTTCCCTGTCCTGCTCGAGCAGTGACAGAATGTGATATTGTATTATTACACTGACCTACAGCCAGCAGGGTGGAAAGAAGAGGGCTGTTTCTCACACTACAAGCTTCAGTTCATTTATAATGGATGCATGTTCTGTAATATGCATAGACCAGACCTCAGTGTAGGGCTTCAGGAAATCCGTTTTAATTTTCACCCAATCCATCAGTCCATGGCACTTGGAAGTCTTAAGAATTACAATCGGAAATAAAAATCTGTAGATCAGGTCCTATTTGGGTGGTGGATCATCCTCAGCACTGCAGTGACACTGATGCTGGCACGAGTGGATCGGACACAGCAGTGCTGCTGGAGTAATTTAACACGGTGTTCACCCAACAATTTTAAACTCTGATTCATCTCTCAGTAATCCTTTTTTCCACTGATCTTCCAATATTAGAGAGCTTTTGCATATCTCGGCATTTTCACTCTGGTACAGCCTTGACGTGAGTTTAGCTTCAGCCACGCTGCATCAAAATGGGAGCATTTCTGGTAAATAGGCTGTTATTGATGCCGCATACATGCGTGTTGTAGCTCACAAGGCTGGCATTCATCTAAGAAAGCGCCGTGATGTTTTGTTTCCTAGGATTTCATATTAATTTGCTAAACCTGCTTGACTCCTAGCAGATTAGCATTATGCTTCACGGGCCATTTCAGTGTGTTTACATCATCGCACTGAAGAAAAAATGAACCCATTGTTCTCAGCCTGCTGGAGTTATGAATATTAGAGTCTGTCTTGTTCTGTTGTGTTGAACAATGGGGTCTCTGTCCTTGTTGGACCGACCGTCTGTCCGGTGAACTCTGACCTCGCTGCCCTAAGGGCGTATTAGCTATGCGGTGTGTAGGAGCTCTGGACGCCTGTCAAACGAGCCCGAGTGTCAGACTGGAGACGTTGTTTCTCTCGTTCTGAAGGATGTTCAGGCTCTACGTGACAACAGCTTGTCATCTTTAGTCATCTTTTCGCTTCTAACACTTGTGTGTTTGTGTATGTGATACAAAAATAGGTTGTAATCCAAAATCGGTCACATTTAAACTTTTGTATCTGAATGTAGCTTGTTCCAGAAAATGGTTCAAATTTTTCTTTCATTTTGGCTTTTTCTCTTTGAGACAGCTAAGCATTTAAGCTAAAACCAAACATAAGCTTATTAAAATCTTAAGTATTTTTTTAATAGTTATTTCAATGTTATTTAACATGTGCAAGTTGTTTTTTGACAAACTCTGAGCACATCAGAGCAGACAAAGCCTCACGGACACCCCCATGATGTCTGCCGCCTTCCCTAAGGGAGGTTTCGGACCCCAGGTTGGGAATCATGGATCTAGGCTGTCCAAAGAGGTTTGAGTCTTGGTTCCCCTAAGGTTTCTTTCCTACAACATTAGGGGAGTTCTTCCTTGCCACTGTAGCCCTAGGCTTGCTCAGTTCGGGCTTTGGGCCTAGATGTTTGTACAGCTGCTTTGAGTCAATGCTCTTGTAAAAAGCGCTATTTAAATAAATTTGACTTTGACATGATTATTATTATTTCTTAAAAGAAAAATCTAATCTCATTCCTGTACGGTTAAAACACTACGCTCTGATTCCCACATTTGCATCAGAAGAGTCCTGTTCCTAACATGTACCTTAACACCTGTTATCGACTAATATTGGTTAGTGAAACAATATAAATGAACCAACCATTAACCTTTCTAGCTAACCACTGAAGATGAATGTGGAGGGTTTAGGTGGAGGTTAGAAGCCTTTAGAAAATCAGGATTTCTGTTATTTTTCCCAAATCATAGCTATTTTTCCAATTATAATTTATGATTCATGTTAGAGGTTCAAATCCCACCTCTGGCAAGCTGCCGCTGTTTAATTCTTGACCAGGACCTTTAATTGCTTGGATTGAAAGACTGTACAGATGTTAGGCACTCTGGATAAGGGACTAAATGATTAAGATTAAATAAATGTAGTGAGATTGAGCTGAACCAGCTCTGTACTGCTGAGCCAGCCAGAATAATATCTTAACTGCTAGTGACGTAGCCACTCAAGATTAGCGGTGTGGTGTGTTTCTTGGCATTCTGTACCTCGTGAGACCTCACTGTGGAGGCTGGATGTAATGCTCAGGATGGTGTGCAGGGTGGATTATAATTTTAATATTGTTTATACTGTATTATGACATTAGTCAGCTACATATTAACACTCACATTAACCTACAGTTAACAGCCAGAAATCATTAACACAAAGCTTATTTTATAAATTACTAAATAATGGGTTGATTAGTGAAAAATCAAAGCAAGACACTTACTCTATTGGTGAACCCCTGGTTGACTTTTTTCTATATCTGTATAAATGAAACTAGAAATTCCCCACTTACTGTCTCAGTTTTACAAATGCAGCATTAGTGTAGACACTTATCCAGAGCGACCTGCAGTTAAACTGTGCAGTTGAAGGTTCAGATCCAGCTCAGGCTGTGAGATTTCTGAGATTAGTGAAGCTTCAGCCGTGATTAGCTCTTTGCATCATTAATGAGGTACTCGTATCACAGTCATATCGCCCTGCCTCTCTGTTAGGAAACCAAATGTGATTATTTCTGTCAGTTATGTGACTTTTTAGTTTCTTTTCATAATGGGTGTTGATTCACCAACTGTTACTCCAGAAGCCAGCTGCTGTGTGTGTGTATGTGTGTGTATGTGTGTGTATGTGTGTGTATGTGTGTGTATGTGTGTGTGTGTGTGTGTGTGTGTGTGTGTGTGTGTGTTCTCTCCGGCTGCTAGAACTAAAAGAAAAAGGCTCGCATTTGAAGAAAGGTCATTCCAAGGTCTAACCTTTGCGTTCAGTTTAGCTACCGTATGTCTTATGAGACAGAATGGTGCATTTTTGTCTATTGTTGTAGCTACACTACACCCCATTCATTTTAAACTGGCAAATGATCACAAAAAAGTCAGATCCCAATAGACTTTTCTGTGTGTGGTAGGTCTTGTCTCTTTGATTGTACAGCCTTGTTATTTCCCTTGTTTACGTCTGCAGTAAGCCCAGCATCATAGGGCCCTTTGTTGGGCGTACATAAGTAGTAGAATCTCCTCTGAGAAACATTTGCTAGTGTCTTGTGCAGGATGGAGACACCCAAGTCCAAGGTGATCCTGCATGTTACAGCATCCAAGTAAGGGAATCCCTGGATAATGTTTCCTGCTCACTGGATAGGATGGATAAAATCAAGAATACTGTATCCATAAGCAAACCCTGCCAGTAGAAGTAGACATATGTGAGGATTCACTCCAGTCTTTCAGCATGGATTGCTTAAAGATTGCTTACAGTAAGTGTTGTTGCTGTGAGATAAACATTCCTAGAAGCAACAGCAGCATAAAACACTCATATGCCTTATTACAAGGTTTTCTGATAAGTGTTAGTACTATAGAGGTTAATTAAGTGGTCAGATCTACATTTGCTTGGTACTAAAGCTAGTATCCTTAATTGGTTAAGGCATTGGTGTGGCGAGCTCATTATTGGTATAGGTGTTGTAGAAGGGGTCAGCTTCACCCTGGTGAATTATCCATTAATAGCTTTCGGGGGTGGAATGGTATGATGGTATATAGGGATGTTGAATTTTCATTATTTTCCAAGATAATGCTCCTGCACATTACAGCATCTGAATATTACTGGCATGGTTTTGTCATCTACCATGGGCGTGTTCACTGTTCAGCTGGATGCTCTGGGGATGTGTTCACTCCATATTTATTGGAGATGCACCGACTGCAATTTTCTTGGCTGTTTCCAATTTCCGAATTTTATTTATTTTTTTAAACAAATGACTCTTGGAATTATGAATGACAGCATATAGAGACATTTCCTTAATGGAAACTTCTTCATTGCTATAGAAAGTTGGCAGGGGCTGCTGGCTTGTACCCGGCTTTGCGCTCTCGCTAGCTTTAGCTTTAACCTCTTTGCCTTTTCATTTTGTCAAATTCGGCATATTTAGCGTAGTGATGCTGTTTTGACATCATATTAACTCCACTGTCCTTCATGTTTAACCTTCTGTGACTGCATGCTCACCATTTTGGACTTTTTTCATGTTTGTCTCTTCGAAACCTGACCTGTGGTCTCTGCACTGTCTTCTCAAGAATATGAAAACCACAGATAAGAGGAAAGAAGGGTCAAATAAGAGCTCATGATGTGTATTCGTTATTACAGAGCAGACAACAGGAGATTTTTTCCTGGACTCTCCTCCATCTGGTTTCTGTATAAATAGACTAAGACACACACACACACACACACACACACACACACACACACACACACACACACACACACACACACACACACCTGACTGGCTGATTTATGTGCTGGAGACTCTACTGTAGAGAGGAGAGAACAACAACACCCTTAGCCCTTAGATAATGCTCAAGTAACCCTGCAAACACTAGTATGGTGTTATTGATCTTAAGGTTTTCTAGCACAGCGTGTTCAGTGTAGCTATAAAGGTTAATTCAGCGGTCAGATCTACATTTGCTTGGCACTATAACCGGGTTCCTTGATTGGTGGAGGACGTGGGAAGTGTGATGAGCTGGTTCTTGGCTTTGGCGTTGTAGGCAGCTGCCTAGGGGGCATCTAGAAGGGGTCACCTTCACACTTGGTAATGATCTATTTGGGATAGGACTGTATGACAGTGTACACCGTGTGATGGTGGAAAAGTGTAAAGTTTTTTTTTTTTAATGAGAACAAGACATAGTGAAATCTCCCAACACATTAAGAGAAGGTTAATTAAAGAAAGCAGAAGCATACAGGGAGTTTTCAGAGTGTGTAGGCAAAAAAACTTGCCACACTTGGTGTGAAGGTTGAGACTTGAGAATTGAGAATTGAGACTGTACTCTCTAAATGACTTGTTTTTGTGATTGAAATTGAGATATTGACATCTGACAGATTTTTGTTGTTGAAACATGATGGTGATTTTGTGTTTCAAAGCGTGCAAATTTGGCGCCCTATCAGACTGCGGGAAACCAGCAAACATACCAAGAAGCTTGTAAAATGGAAGCTGGTGTTCTGAAAATATTGTAGTTCAGATTCAAGGGTTGTGATGTCGATTTAATTAGTGAAAAGACAACGGAGATGTGCAAAATCAGCGACACCATCCGTCACTACAAAACCCACAAGTGGCTCGGTGGGTAGCACTGTCGCCTCATGGTAAGAAGGGTCCTGGGTTCGATCCCCAGGTCGAGTGTCTGTGTGTCACGTGAAGCATGTCATGGATTTCTGAAAGTTGCTTCTCACTGAAAAGACTTATCCAAGCGGAGTGGTACAGTCATGCTGGTGCTGTGCTTTGAAACAGTTCCTATGTTATCTTATCAAACTCTCGGGCTCTTCCTTCCTTCCTTCCTCCTCTTCGGGCAATTTGGGATTGGATGTAGACCTTAGGAGATAATCTAGACTTCTAATGTTGCTTTGAGACAATGCTCCATTGTAAAAAGCGCCGTATAAATAGATCTGACTTGACTATCAGATGTATACGTGTGAATTAGTGCAGCAACAAACCTGCCACGTCTTGTAAGTGGTGATGAATCGGCTTAAGCTTATGAGAATGTGTCCCGTTGTCAGCAGTGAATGGATCGCGACGATTCTAATGCTCATTTGCAGCAGTACTGGGGGCAGCAGCAGTGGAGTGTATCGCAGTATAACACAGTGCAGTACGTGGTATAAAGCAGCGGTGCATTAGGCATGGAGCGGCTGCTCGCTGTACATCTTTGTGGCAGCCTGAGCTGGTTATTATGCAGCTGGAGGAATCTCCAGCGCCGTGATGGCCTCATTCTGTCTGCCTTAGCAAAAGGGAGACGGAACACACACACACACACACACACACACACACACACACAAAAGTATCAGCTGTAAGAGACTGCTGATAAAGCTTGGTGTGGATGGATAGATTACCTGTACAGATACAGTGATAATGCACAATGTTCACATGAAAGGGAGAGAGACAGAGATGGAGAGATGGAGAGAGAGAGATGAGTTGTCTCTCAGGACAGAGTGGATTCCAGTGCTATAGTGGATTATTAATGAGAGTCTGAAAGAGGGAGAAGATGGTGGGTGAGGCTGGAGGTCAGTAAGCACTTTCCAGTTTTCTGAGGCTTTGCGTATGAGACATGGGTAAGTGCTTTGGAATGGTTGCCAGTGCAGGCAACGGAAAAGAGGCAGTTCACATGGGTAAATGCTTTGAGTGTGTTTACATGCACTTAATAATCCGATCATGGTCTGATTTCTGCAGTTATTCAAGTGGTCCTGTAAACAGCAAACTAGAAATCAGATATAGAACTGGATTTTATACCAGTAATCAGATTACTCGTAGCATGCGTAATATACCAGTTACCCGATTTCCTAACTTGGCACTATTATAAAGATTTGGCTTTATTTGACCTATTTTTTCATTGACTGAGGCAGGTTTTTCTCTCGGGATCTGGCAACCGCAGAATTCTAAGCAGCGAAACGGCTATCAAACACTTTGTGGTGACTCTGTGGAGAGAAAATGAAGAATTTGATGATTTAATATTCAAGTTTGGAGTTTGTCATATATTTCTGTGTTCCATGTTGAGGGCAGCTGCCATTTTTAACTATACTTGTACACCAGTAGCTGTATAAACAAAGTATCTTCACACTAAAAATGGGGAAAAACACAAACCAATATACTGACCGTGAAGTTCATGCTTTACTGAACCTATATGCGATGGAGGATATTTTTCAGCAGTGGCAGCAGTCGCCATCTAACCACCACTTCCCCCCACAGAAGAGGAAAAGTGGTTCATCATCAATTATCATGCTTGGTTGTAAGGTTAGCCAAGTTAGCTTGGCCTTGAGCGTTTGTTTGTTTACAGAAAAGTCTGTCTGCCTTTATTTGTGTACATTTTAAGTCACAAGTGATCTACTGTAGCTTTGTGGTCTCGGTGAAGGCTTTAATTTAATAGTGCACTGCCAAAATGCCATTTCCCCAGAGCCGATGTGCGACTGGCTTTACGTTTGCGGATGTTCTTTTCATATGTACTGTACATCTCTCTCCTCTACCTGTTTTCTCCCTCTCCCTTGGGCGTAATCGCGCTCCACTTTTGTTTCACTCGCCGTTCGTCGTTTCAAATTAAAAGCCCTCTGCAGAGTTTTGAGTGCTGAAGCAGTGGGAGCAATAATTTGTGTATGTAGCGGAAACACTGAGGAGGTACAACGCGATTTTGAGTCGACTAAGCAAATTTTGCATGGATTACGCCATTCAGAGTCACACGGCGATCCTAGCGGTGCGATTGCTAATCAAAAAAAGCTGTGGAACTAGTTCTCAAGAGGGGGGTAGTTCCTTCCAAATTAGTCCCTAGAACTGTTTGGTGTGAAATCGGCTTTGGACTCCGCTAGTCCAGTACCACTAGGCGACCATTTGTGTAATTACCTACTGTGTAAACAATAGAAGCAGAGAGTTCATTCTAAAACTGTTCCATTGACTGCACTGCAATAGTGTGTGTGTGTGTGGTTCGTTTGGGTATGACTTGGCACAAACGCCAGAGGGAGGAGCTAATCGTTTGGGTTTGGGGTTTTGGGTTCATTACAGATCACTGACGCTCCCATTAGATGAGCGATTGTGATCCTGACGAATTGCGTAGCTCTGGTGTCTTTTTCAAAACTGGAGCGCGTGTGTACACTTGCGCCCTCCCGCAGGCATACGCAACCACACCGGCGCTACAAAACAGTCAACAAGAAAACACCCTACAGGCTGGGTTTGTTGTGTGGGTTGATTATGCAATCCTTGTATACATGTCTTTGTGGCTCTTGGAGAGAAGGATTGATGCATGTGAGTGGTGTTTACAGGACGCCCCCTAACTCCTCCTTTCTTGCTCTGACACAGAAACCCCCCCAAGTGTGTATTTCAAACATTCATGAGTGTGAATGATCTCATAACTTGAGCTGCTCACACTGTGCGTTACTGTATCACTCCATCACGCTTAATCCCATCAGCAGAGCTCTGTCCTCCTTAATCCCTTCATCTCAGCTTCGGTCTCAACAAAGTGTGCTAATGAGCTGCAGAAGCTCCCACCTAACAGATGAGGTCATGCGATGTGAGGTCCTGAGCTGAGCGCTGTTTCTCGTCTTTGAGAACTGCGACTGCTGACATCACAGAGGCTGGGTCACATTTCACTGCAGTCCCCTCATTCACCTTCTCTACCACATCAGTATACAGATACATCGAGGGAATAACATATGTTTACATGCACTTAATAATAAGATCATAGTTGGATTTTACTCCAGTAATTGGATTACTCGTAGCATGTATACCAGTTACCCGATTTCCTAACCCAGCACGGTTACTGGGTTTTTCTCGCTGGATCTGGCAACCCCGGAATTAAAGGCAGCAGCATGGCTATCCAGCACTGAGGCCATGATTTCTTCAAAAATAATAAACAGGTGTAGGTGTTGCCTCCTTAACTGGGACTGATGGGCACAAAATGGTACACCTCTTTTCACGAAGACTGGTAGACACAGAGACCACACTCTTCCCATAACACTTCCACTGGGACTGATAGGTACCAAGGGCTATGAGTCAGTTTCGTTGGCCAATGGGCATATAGTCCTTGGGGCCTACAGCATAGAGACCACATATTTTGGGGGGAGCTGGGTGGCTCCACGGAGGACATGCCTCCTTCATGGTTACTGACAGCCCATTTCTTCTTCACTCGGTCGTAGAGGCTTAGAGACAATGATTTCTTCTCTACAATGAATGGGCGCAATGACCACTCCTCTTTCCCATGGACTGGGAGGCGTAGAGACCATACATCTTTTACTGGGACTGACTGGCACGTAGACCATGCCTCCCTTCCTAAAACTGACAGACCGAGGATGCACTTTCACTATAACCGGCATAGATCCCATTTCTTTCCCACTTCTTCACTGGGGCCAACAAGAATGAAGCTCCCGCCTTCTTCCCCTGGACTGACTTGAAATGATGAATGTGTACATATAAGGGTTTCCAGAGAGATGCAGGGATTGAGGAAATTGGCTCTGCTAGTATTGCCTGGCATTCAGTAATGCACCATTATATATGACGTTAAGTTAATCGCTGGGCTGCAAATTTAGGAGGACATGGACATGTTCTTTTGGCTTCTACATGCTGATGGATGAAGAGGGTTATTAGAGTTGGGAATCCTTAAAGTTGGGAAGAAGGAGAGAGTGAGGAGTGTTCACGTAGCCGATTCAGATCTATGGATGCAGGGAGGCTGTGAGCATGAGTGAGTGAATGCGGTTGTAGATTTTTCCCCAGGGAGGGAAGCACAGAGAGACCGTATCAACCAGATAAAGGATGATGGATGAAGGCAGGGAAGAAAGAATGTATTCGTGTTTATTGAGACTCAGTCATATCTCAATATGGATCTCAAGCTGCATGGTGGAAGTCTAAATGGCTGCAGCATTTGCAGCAAGAAGGAGAGGCAAAATGTTTAACCAGTCTCTTATTTGGTCCAGTAAAATGTTTGACTTTAAAGGAAATGACTCTACCTGAACTGTCTTAAGCATTTGTAGCGTGTGATGACCATTTCATGGTACTGAGAAATTAAACTAGATGTGCATGTCTTATAGGAACTACAACTTGAAATGTGGCAAACGGAACCTGTGTCCCAGTACTTTTAGCCATGTGGGGGGCGTGTCCCAATATTTTTGGTTGCGTGTGGGGGCGTGTCCCAATACTTTTGCCCGCTATACGAGTTGAGACAGCAGTTCATGTAAATGATCACCATTGTTTATCCCACATGCTCTTCATTTTAAACATATCGACTTTTGAAATAACTGCAAGTTATTACTCCTGGAACGGTTCCCTTGATAAAAATGGAGGTTTGTTAATAAACGGAAGAATATATTCCGGGAGAAGATAAAGTTCTGCTCAGTTCTGTTCTATTCAAGATTTATGAAGCGTCTTCATAAAATCTTCCTGCTTTATGTACTATGTTTTGATGTGCAAATGAATAGTGTTCCGTCTCCATCCTCGTCTCCTCTTTGTGTTTTTTTTAACTGTTGCTTTTTAAGAATGTAGCAGAGCCAAACAGCAGCATGAACAGGTTGGGAAGGAGAACAGCATCCTCTATAAAGTTTGCTTGTAGTGTAAATATGAACATCAGATTAAGTTGGTTTGCTTTCAGGTTCACTGTGATAGAACTGGTTTGGTTTGTTTAAAAAGAACTGTGTTTGTGTGTAAACACCCTGAGAGTTTAAGGTACTGGAGTATTGACTAGAGGGTTGAAGGACTGAGTCCCAGGACTGCCGAGCTGCCTTTGAGCAGGATCCTTAAGCCAAAATAGCTGTACAATTTTAGATGATCTTCTAATATCTAGGGCCAATCCCAAATTGAGCAAGTCTAGGGCCACAGTGGCAAGGAAAAACTCCCTAAAGCGTTAGAAGGAAGAAACCTTGGAAAGGACCCAAGCCTCCAAAAAAGGCACCCATCCTTCTTGGGGTGTGCTTAGATGATAAATGTAAGAATGGAACTAATTTATCTAGTCAGTCAAGCTGGTCAGTAGTAATAGTTCACAAAAGAGTAAACTAAGTAGATACCTAATAGAGAAGAGTAAAATATGTCTTGAATTAGAAATCAGGACTGTTCCTTCAAATATGGATATCGGCTGTATTTAATTTAGTCGCAAAGGCTTTAGGAACCTTGGGTCTTTATCTCTTGTATCGGACTAAATAATATGCCGATCTGTATTTTTTACATGATTTTGTAAGTCACTCTAGAGAAGAGCATCTCTTAAAATACTGTAAAATACTGTAATTACCAGTGTGATCTCCCAGGTTGCCTTTTTGATGTTTTGTGCTCTCTTAAGTTAAGGTTTTACAAGTAGAATAGATTGCATTTAATGAGTGAAATATGGCATATTCTGTAAGAACGCAGCACTATCAGGTTTTGATAGCACCAGTATTCATAAAGCAGAAGTGGCAGTTGGGGTTGAATGAGTTCCTGAGACCTGGTGTGTTTACTGAGCTCTGTGACGGAGTAATAACCTGCCTGGTGTTTACCTGCATCTCCACCCAATGAAGTCCGGGTTAGGCTCGGCCATGACGGAGTTGGATTACGAAGATTAATTACAAGAATTGAACTGAATGTTAATTGAAGTCAAAGGGAAGTCAGTGCTGTTTACATCCAGACACCCGGACGTACTGTCCTGTAAGGAAACCAGATCCATCCAGCCATGCGTTTGGTTTGCATTTGTACAGCACATGCAAAGTAGGGGGCTGTGTTGAAGTCCCGGTGAACTGCTGTGTACATAATCCCAGTGCCATCCATGCTCTGTTTTTACACTTGATGAAATGTCATTTTCAGAAGATGTAGTTTTAGGTAGAGCTATAGACTTGTTGGAGAATGTGGCTTTGGGTTACCTACCATGATCTTGTTCACCGTTTGGATTTGATGGGCTGGGATTGTGTTCGTCCCTGTGGTATTTCCTTAAAGAATTTTCTTCCCGTTTTGGCAACTCGGCGACTGTGTCACCTAGACTAAGAACTCATTAGCGACCTTTATTTAAAAAATTAAAAGAAATAAATTTTATGAAAAGTGACGTGTATGAAAGTGGCATGCAAGTCAAGTTTGTACAGTTTCTTTCCTTTATTTAGACTTTGATTTCATTGCAGACAGTATGAACCCACGATATTTAATATTTTGTTATTTTGTCTGGTTCATTTTGGTGGTTAATATACATCCATTCCTGCATTTCAGGCCTGCAACACGTTCCAAAAAAAGCAGTTGGAACGGTAAAGTATTTACCGCTTTGTAATGTTGCCATTCCTTCTTACATTTACAGCATTTATTAGACGCCCTTATCCAGAGCGTCTTCCAATTGGTACAGTCTTACAATCCAAGCAGTTGTGGGTTAAGGGTTTTGCTCAAGGACCCAACAGTGGTAGCTTGGCAGAGGTGGGATTTGAACCCTGGACCTTCTGGCTCATAGTCCAGTACCTTACCCACTAGGCTACCACAGTCCCTTCTCACAACACTTAAGACGTTTTGCCACCTAGGATACCAAGCCAGAAAAAAGATCTGGAATACTGATGGGTCTGACCACAGTACACGTTTCCACTGTGTGATGGTCCATCCTAGATGCCTCCGAGCCCAGAGAAGTCGACGCTGCTTCTGGACGGTTAAAACAAGGCTTCATTTTTGCACAGTAAAGTTTTAAGTGGCATTTGTGAATGTAACTCTGTATTGTAGAGCTTGATAAAGGTTAGATAAAGTAATCCCTTTCCCATGTGGTTCTTTCAGCTATTGATGGATGAATGAGTAAAATTCCTCTAGATTCCTTTAATCATTTAATGATATAATGCACTCGAGGGAGAAATATGCAAATCTTCTTGGAGGAACATTGATTTGAAACATTTCAATGACATTTTTCTGCCCATCTTTAGTCCTCAAAGACTCAGCCCTTTGTGCGTACTGCTTTGTACCAGATCATGTTAACATCACCTGTTTGAAATCAAACCGTCGTCCCAATTTTTTTTTAATGTGTTGCAGGCCTGAATTGCAGGAATGGATGTTTATTGACAAATGAAATGAAGCTGAAGTTGAAATAAAGGGAATGTGGTGGCCTTCCAGAAGGTTAAGGGTTCAAATCCCACTTCTGCCAACCTGGGGCGTTGAACAAGGCCCTTAATTCACAATTGCTTGGGATTGTAAGATTGTTTCACTTGTAAGCCACTCTGGATAAGGGTGTCATAAATTACATAAATGGAAGTAGACCAGACATAACATTAAATATTTCGGTTCATAGTGTTTGTGTTGTTTTTCCACATACCATCCCCACATTTTCTGACTTGGGGTTGTAGGTAAGTCACTATTGGATCATTTGCTGGCTCTTACAGTTGTGATATTGCATGAGGACAAATCTGTAAAATGCCTTTTAGAAGACTTGCAAAGAGGCTTGACAAAATCTGAGTCTAGACACTAGGCAAGCAGCGGCGACAGTGGCAAGGAAAAACTCAAAGACTTAAGGAGGAAACCTTGAGAGGGACCAAGCTGGCATAGCTAGCATATGGAGAACCTCCTAATCTTGTTTTCTGTCCTTTTGTTATTTATTCCTCCGGTTTGTGCCATTTCTCGTCCAGGTCCAGTGGGGGAGGGTAGGGAAACCCCCCCTAATGTGATTATGGTCTTTGGTGTTTACTAAATATGGGCCGTTCACCCTCTCCGCCTGTCTGTTTCAGCTGCGCCAACAAGCTAGTTTGTTGAATGCTGGTATTTGCCTTCTCAGTCATCCTTGTCTTCTGGTCAGGGAGATGCTGGCACACATGACGCTGTTAAAAAAAGACGACTTTTGGGTAACACATGGCCTCAGTTTTGTCTCTGCTTGTCTGTTTCTCTGTTAGTGAGTCAAAGTTCATTCACATCCGAATGACTGGTTTGTCACGTCTTATTGTGCAACAATCGCCTATTGTGTTGCGCGTTCAGCGCGGATCATTCAAGCGACTGTGTGTCTTCGCGTTCACGTTGTTGAATGAAAGACATTGTCCCGGAGCAGCCTGACCAAAAGCCAAGTCTGGACCCCAAGCGAGCAGGCGACAGTGGCAAAAAAAAACTTGCTGAGATGCTTCAGGACGAAACCGTGAGCGGAACCGGGCTCAAATTGGAAACACATCCCTCACTGGATGAAACCGAGAGAGCGTGTGAAGCTCTTAGGAGTCCTTGTCAGAAAGTCAGGGGCACAGGGGTAACAGCAACTTCCAGACTCTAAGGCGCATTGCTCTCAAAGGGACAGCGGTTAAGATTCTAGACTATTAATCACAAGGTTCAAATCCTGGCTCTGCCAAGCTGCCTTGAGCAACCCTTAACGCTTTAGCTCTGGATGAAGGTGCCTGCTTAATCCTGCGAATGTAGTATAAATATATTGTAAGGATAACCATAGCTCCCGTGGGGACGTCCGGACAGCTGCGTTAGGTAAAGAGGTCTTGTCTAGCTGAATATAAAGAAGGTTGAGCTTAATAGTGTGCAACGAACAACGTTGTGTAGGAAGTAGTGAGGAAGTGAAACAGGTTTAATTTGTCTAGTAGTGATGGTCTGTAATGTTTAGGAACCAACATGCAGTGCTTTTCCTCTCGATTTATGCGACGCTCTATTGTTCGAGGGTGTGCTCGTGTGCGATAAGACAAAACCCCAACTCGAAGCAGCACAGCCTCTCGGCGGCCTTGATAAATCATTACGTCGTTAGAGCGCAGCAGCTTCCCGGAATCTGCTTTAAACAACCCCCTAACGTCTTTCCCTTCCCCCTTGTCCTACTCTCGTCCCGTCTACTCATCCATCTCCCGGAGTCTCGCAGGGGAGGCTGTCGTACCGGTTTACCAGCGGCGACCGGTGCACCCGAGCCCGAGGATGGAGAGAAAGGAAGGAAATGTAACACGGTGGTTGTGAAGTAAGCGGATGCTAGAGTTAAGTCCAGCCCTGTTATTAGGGAGGGACAGAGGGTCTGTCATTAGTAACCTGCTTTACCGCTGACTGGTTATTCTACAGGCATTCATGAGTGTGGGAGGATGTGACAAAAGCTCGATAGATGCATGAACTGGATCTGGATGTGGGGGACTCTGTTTAGGCTTTTAGTCATCTCAAATGACCATGAAATATTACTGATATGGGGTAACTAGCTCCTTCCAAGGATGGTAGATTTGTTCTACTGGTCATCTGTTGCCTCTTATAAAGAAATGACTCCACGTATGGGACTGTGCTAGCCTAGTGGTTAAGATGGTGGACTCTGGACCAGAAGGTCCAGGGTTCAAATCCCATTTTTGCCAAGCTGCCACTGTTGGGTCCTTGAGCAAGACCCTTAACCCATTGTAAGTCGCTCTGGGTAAGTGCGTCTGCTAAATGCTATAAATATAATGACTCCCACTCACAATTAGGGTTGGGTATCATTTTGCCATTATCATCGATTCCAAAATGGTGAAAAAAGTGCCAGATGTTTAGATAAAAATAGGATTGGGGCAATATATTTTATCGTATCGTGATCAATTTTGTTATCGTGATAGACGATATGCTTGCCTGAGCATATCGAGGATCTCGTCAGAGCTTGAACATTGAAAAGCTGCGTGTTTCATTAGAAGTAGTGTAATTAGTCCTGTTTAATATGGTGAAGTTTTGAATGAAAATCCCTAAGTATAATTGAATAATAGTTTTTGAGAATCTGTTGCCAATGATGCATTTTGTCTGTGATCACGTATCCTCATAAGTATCATGTATCGTGAAAATGTCTTTAATTATTGCGATATAATGTTTTTACCATATTGCTCACCCTAGGTAAAAATGTATATTTTAAACTTAAACTTCAAAAGTAATCATTTTTAATAGTTGCACCGATCGATCGGCCGGTTTTCAGCGTGATCGGCTCTGGGCAGTGATCGGTCAATCAATCTCATGTAACCATTTCTGTGCCAGTCACATTTAGCCAACACTTGTGCGCTTGTGACTGTGACAGCGGTACAAACATAGCCACACATGGACAGCACAGAGCTTTGACCAACGTTAATTCAGAATTCAGTTCATGTGTGTAAGGAGCTTTAAACTGAAACAGTTAATGCTCAGCCGCTTCGTGTTTGTTTCCCGGTCCCAACGTTTAGCGCATGGCTCGATGGTTTATTTTTGGGTTCTTGTGCGTCTCTGATCTGTTTTGTGTGTTTTTGTTTGTTTTTTAGTTGACAGAAGCTCACAGTGCGTGCTTTTCATTGTGTTGTATCGTTTAAGCTCGGGATTTAGCCTAAAAAGGTGTTTTTACTGCATTCAGTGGCTTATAGTATGAATGATTTACGGTCTTGGTTTGTGTAGGCTCCTTCCTGTCGGGTGAGGTGCAATTCAGCGTCTTTGCTTGTGCTTGTACCCTTGTACTAACTGGTAAAAAGCTATTGTGAAGACTGATGATAAAGTACAATTTGAGTAAGTTTGCAGTGATTTATATTTTGTGGCCACCAAGCTAAAGCTAGTTAGAGAATGGAGCCAGGTACAAGCCAACAGCTCCTGTCTTTCTTCAGAAATTGTTTCTGTATGCTGCCATTTATAATTCTTGGACAGAGAGACAATCTGAATCGATCTAGAAAGTTGCAATCGATGCACCTTTAATCCAACCTTTTTTATTTGTACACATTTTAATGAACAAATCTGCTATCCAAAGCAACCAAAATCATACATTTTAATGAATCACCACTGGGAATTGATCAAATGTAGTTGGTTTTTCGAATGGCTTGACTTTACCGTACCTAGTTTCAGGCCAGCCTGAAATGGGACTCTGTTAGCCTAGCGTTTAAGGTACTGGACTCTGGACCAGAAGGTCCAGGGTTCAAATCCCACCTCTGCCAAGCTGCCACTGTTGGGTCCTTGAGCAAGACTTTTAACCCACAACTTCTTGGATTGTAAGTCACTCTGGAAAAGGGCGTCTGCTAAATGCTGTAAATGTAAATGCAAGCCAAGGTGCTCACTATGCCAAGATCTATTAACAGTTAAACACCTCTTCATCAACTGTCTGACCCTGATCATAACAAGGGTAAACTTCTTCAGGGACCAACCTTGAAGACTTGTTCAAGAACCCAATACAACCCAAGGAAGATGGTCAAGTCAGATGTATTTTTATAGCGCTTTATACAATGGAGCATTGTCTTAAAGCATCCTTACAGTATTAGATTATCATTTATAAGGCCAATCCCAAACTGAGCAAGCCTAGGGTGACAGTGGCAAGGAAAAGCTCCCTAAACGTTATAAGGACGAAGCCTCCTTTTTGAGTCGTGGTCTTCCCAAGACTTTTGTTGCAAGCTGTGGAGCTCTTTTTTGCTTGCTTTGTTCACTTTCGTTTCGCTTTTCCTGCACTGATTCGCTAGGCTTAATGGGCTTAAAAGCTGGCTCCCGACACCGAATCGACGTAATCTGCTGTAACGGGTGCTGACAAGATCCAACTAGTGCCAGCAATGTGGGACAAGACAAACTGGCTGACACTCAGCTTTGTTTTACCGCTGATTTGGTCTGCTCTACTCTGAAAACTTAGCCGTGAGCGATGATCGGTGATAAATGGCGAACGGTCTTCGATCCATCTGCGTCTCAAAATGATATCGGGGCAGCCACTGAGAGATGGGGGGCAAACTAGGAGGAGGGATGGAGTTTAGAAGCCAGTGAGTCAGGGACTTTGAGGGGGTAAACTGCGACTTCCAGACCCTCAGACACATTGTTCTCATAAAGCTCTATGTGCTTTGTGGTCTGTTTGTGTGAGAGCGAGCACAATTAAACAGCATACCAGACCTGCAGCTCCTTACCCAGGCTTACTAGCATTAGCCCTCAGGCTTGATAACATCTGGAGAGACTCAGATCCGTCAGCCGTCCCCCATTCCCTCCTCGCTGCCACTCGAACGATGAACGTGTGACTCCCGACTGGCAGATACAGAATGTGACCGTTCAGCCCAACCCAGATCGCAAACACTCTTGCTGAAGCTTTTTGGCATTACGTGTCGCTACAAGCCGAATGAGGTCGGATGGTGGGCATGGAGCAAGTAACAGCACATTGGCACCAATTAGCTCTGATTATACGTGTTCTTCTATGTAATAGCATCACACAGTACATGCCAAATAGTTTTAAAGTACACGGTAACAGGCAATTTGAAACCATTACTGGGTTCAAGGGTCCATTGCATTCTGGCCGGGTCAAGCATCACATACAGGCAGAATTGGCGGCCTGAGGGAGAGGAGACTGCTTAGGGGATCATCCACTGGCACTGCAACAATGACTCCTGCAATCCTGACCAGAACACTTCCAACAAAACTCTTCCAAGAACACCTAAAGTCTTGTAATTCAAGGTTATTTATATGCAGTACTGTGCAAAAGTCTTAGGCCACCATGAGATTTGTTTTAGCAATGGTATAATGACCATATATAGTCCATAAGGAGTTACAAGGAGTGTAATTAGTCCTGTTCAATTAGATGAAGTCCAGCACATTTTGAATCAAAGTTCCTGTACTAAGTATGGGATAATATTTGAATAGTCGTTTTTACCATTCTGTTACTGCTGATGCATTTTGTCTGCGATCACATGTATCGCGATGAATATTGCGTATTCTGAAAATGGCTTTCAATACTGTCATATAATATTTTTGCCCCATCACCCACCCCTACCTGTCTTCCTCTGGGTGAGTTCTTGAGAGTAATTATGTAGACAATGACATATGTTGAGTGTAGCATTTGTGGATGAGTCTTAAGAGATTAAAATCTTAATATACATGAATATTCAGTTTGGAATCCACCAGGTCCTTCTGCTCGAACATAATGGCACTCCAGAAAGCTGGATGGACTAATAAAAGATCTGTTATGTGTTTAATTAATAACGTTTGGTATCGGTAGCTCTTGACAGCCGTCTAGCCAACTATTCAAAAGGCCAAACAAAGCACTCGTTTGAAGATGAGCATCAAATTTCCACAGGTGAATGGAAAGATGATCTCAGGATCATGGAGCTAGTCCTTAATAGAGCTCTACACAACAAAGCTACTTTCTTCCTAAAAGGGGCTTCAAGTTTGGCACAAGTGGTTAGCATGAAAGGATGAAACCATGTACAAACAGTGTCTGGTCTTAACCCGGGCCATTACTTCACCAAGAAAAACAGGATTAATTTGAGCATTCAGCTCCCAAGTTACTAAAGCATCTAAATGATATGCATGTAGGTACCTAGTGCGCCCATAAAACCAACAAACTGTGAAATCGTACATCCCAGTTATTGTTTGTAGGTGGCCTAGATCTGAGAACTAGGATTAGGATTATCCCTGCCCTCATGAGTAACTCCACCCATGGCTTCAGAAGTACGTTTGCAAAGGGATGCTATTTTGTTCTTGCAAGCACCGGCCCCAGTAAGCATTAGAATGTCAAAGCTAAGAGCCATGCATGGAAACTGATGTGATTGGCTGCACAAACCAGCATAAATCGCTACAGTCTCGGAGGACAGGAGAGCTGAGTGGATAAAGTTTACTGCAGTACCTCGGTTCTCGGCCACCTCGGAACTCGTCGAATTCATTTCTCGACCCATTTTGATTAGAAAAATGTGTCTCGGTTGTCGTCGTTTACTCGGCACACTTGCTTAAACTTGTGTGGATCAAGCAGTGCAACTCGTTTCAGCCGTAACTCGATTCACAAGTCATGATTCACGATTCAGTACACTCTTTCTATCATGTTTCTTTTTAGTTTTACATCTACAGTACTGTATTGTTAATGCAAATAAGTCTCCATGGGTCTTAAAGTTTATAAGAGCCAACCGAAAGGAAATCAGGACCTGAATGCTTTGAAACATGGAATCGAGTGGCTAGGAGTTGGTCCCAAGAAGAGTCGATTCCTTGATTCGAGGCCCTAAGAACTGAAGCTGAAATGTCTTGCATTCAGGGTGTACAGAGAAATGAAGTTAGCAGCTTAGGCTACCATCAGTTACTTAACGTGAATATTTGAATTACTGTAATGCAACAATTGAATTATTCCTATGACATCCTGTAACGATTAAAAGAGCGATTTCACATGCAGCTCTTGATACCATGAATCACTGAGGGGGTGGGGTGAGCAGTGGCTCACGATCATTTAAAGGAACAGACATGCAAAAATGATCGTTCTGAAAAGTGCTGTTTAGACGGAGTAAGAAAATGCTGTGGTTTCCAGTCTTTATGGTATTGATTTCTTTCAGACCACATAACCATAATATTTGTCTCCAAGTCTGAGAATTGTTTCAAACTCATTTGTTGTGGACTTACTTTTTTGCAGAAGTTATCATCATTATTAAAGCATATTCGATGTGTTTTTATTTATTTTTTATTCTTTTTTTTTTTTATTCTTTTGTTTTACATAACTGTTGTATAAAAGCAATAAAGAGTATGCGAATAACAACATGGCTGTGATTATCTACGGCACTCGCCTTCGGCTCGATGTATTGCTTAATCATAATTTTCACCTCATAAGGATTCATGATTTATTATTTGTAATTCATTATACATTACCACTAAGGTAATCCTAAAGTAATCCAGCTGCATTTATAAGGCAGTTTTTGGAATTTTTTAATAACAACTGTCAAAACTATAAATCCCTAAGTTGCGTAACGTCACTGTGCTGGAACAAAGTGTTGCATGTAATCCCACCTGATTGTCATCCCATTGATTGAAAACACCTGACTGTAATTTCACCTTCAAATTAACTGCTAATCCTAGAGGTTCACATACTTTTGCCACTCACTAATATGTAATATTGGATCATTTTCCTCAATAAATAAATGACCAAGTATAATATTTTGTCTCATTTTGTTAACTGGGTTCTCTATCTACTTTTAGGACTTGTGTGAAAATCTGATGATGTTTTAGGTCATATTTATGCAGAAATATAAATTCTAAAGGGTTCACAAACTTTCAAGCCCCCACTGTATGTTTGGCCTTTGGGTAAAAAGCTGTTAATACCAAATGTTGCTGCTACCAAATGGTCCAAGGGTGCTTGGCCGACACAGTGGTAAAATACCTTAGCCCTTCATGATGGAGACCAAAGATTGATTTTTGGTGGAGCTTCAGCACTGGCCGGGTGCTCCATAAACATACATGGACCATGCCTTAGAAGGGAAAATTGAATGGTGATCCTGTGTCCTGGTGCAACGATGGCCGGTCGAGGTGCCAGCAAAAGTGGTGTATGGATACAGTTTCGCTGCTCCTTCCAGCACTTGAACTTGGTAGTTTTCCTAAACGTCTACACTTAAAAATGACTCAAGTCTTTATGGTATGCTGGATAAATGCTGAAACTGAGATACTGTGCAGAGAGAGTAGGCCTGTGCTGCCGTTCCTCTTGTAAAGCTCTTTCATTTCAGCAGGGGTGCAGAAATGCCTCTTCCTGTGCTGCCTCCTCCCATCTCCTCCTGCCTCATCTCTCCTGGTGGCTCAGGCTCGTCCTTGCTCGGGTACAGAGGTCTTTACTGTTTCAGCACACAGCACCGGCTATAAATATCTTGCCTCCCTCTGACCCAGCAAATAACACTCAGCATGGGGGAGAGGGAGTGAAAGATCGTCAAGGTGAGAGAAAAAGGAGAAGAGAGAGAGGGAGGGAGGGGGAGGCCAATGTTGGGTTGATGGAAGGCGTTTTTCCTCTGGTTGCTCTCGGTGCACTCACTTGGCCTAAAACATTCTTCTGAACAGGGTTGGATACCAAGATCGAGTGCGTTTACATGCACTAAATAATCTGATCATTGTTATTTAAGTGGTCATGTATACAGCATACTCTGATCTAGACCTCAGATTAAGAAATCCGATAAAGAGAGCTGGACTTTATCCTAGTAATCGGATTACTCATAGCATGTGTACTGATCTGATTTTCTGCGGTTATCAGACCATTAAGTTCACGTAAACGCATTCTTTGTATCGGGACTACAGAGCCACTGTAGTACACAAGTATATTAGTAAAGTTCTTACCCAGAGTGACATACAATTAAGCTGAGCAGTTGAGGATTAAGGGCGTTGCATGGAGTCAGTTCCAAAGTGGCAGCTTTTTAAGCCAGGGATTGAACTCACGACCTTCTGATTAATCATCTATGGCTGTAAACTTTGAGTCATTTCAGCTTGGTGCCCAGTGTTTCGTCCAGTGTAGTTTTTCCTCCTCAGATGCGCTCCGATCAGCTGTAGACGTGCCCACTGGCCATCCCATACTAACATTCCTCTCTGTAATCATGGCCAGTTTGTCCCAATAGCAGACCTTCAATAATTATTTCCATTGAAAGTAAATGTCATCTATAATAGAGACATGGTTTCCACTTCTTTATGCCTCTCTTGGATGCATTGCATTGCTCATTAGGTGTCTAAACTCAGTTGCTTCTGCAGACTCCATGTATGTAGCGTGTTTGTGTATGTGCCAAAAAACAATACTGCCAATTACAAAAGGTCATTTTGGTCACTTTCAGCGCTCCATAGCTCATTATTGTCCATTGTGTTTGCATGATTAAGTTCACCTGGAACTTAGCTGTTGATGGCCAGAGACATTAAACCTAAAGATTTCCAACAGAGGCCTATACCATTGTGGATCCCCCACTATACTACACAGTTGGGAGGAGACGCTGGGTCAAAATCATCCTTTGGTTTTCTCCAACCATAATTTCACCCAGGTTTAACCATGAACCTGTCTGCTTAATTGCAGTAATGTCAAGTTAGTATTCGAGTTGTACTGCTGTTTATATGTCTGGGATTGAGGGAGGGGAACTGGATGGGGATAATCGCTGAAATCTGCAAAAAATGCTTCTGCTGTGCTGTGATTAAGGTGCTGGATTGTGGAAGTCCCAGTACTGCCAATCTGGCATTGTTTACCCTTTAGGCCACAACTGCCTGGTTTGCTTATTGTCCACCAAGCATGTACCACAATAGGCTCCAGATCCCCTTGTGAGCCTGACCAGTTACCCATGTTTATGTTTGTCATTTAGCAGACGCCCTTATCCCGAGCGACTTGCAGTCTTACAATCCAAGCAATTGTGGGTTAAGATCCTCGCTCAGGGACCCAACAGTCACAGCTTGGCAGATGTGGGATTTGAAGCCTGGACTGTCTGGGCCATAGAACGGTACCTTAACCAGTATGCTACCACAGTCCTTGGTTAGACAGACCTTGTTTTCACTTTTATCCTCCTCAAACTAAATCTGTAGTTTAGCATCCCTAAATATTGCTAGTCGCATTCCTGAAAGTCTTCTCAATGGGTTTTACTAATTTAAGTTAAGCCTCTCTGTAGTTCTGCTGCTGTTCAGTCAGTTAGTTCATTTACAGTCATACCTTAGTTAGATTAAAAAGATATTTCCGCAATTAGGGTTCTGGGGTCTTTTTTGCCAGAAAACACAAGATTACAGGCTTAAGCCTGCCCAGGATTGGATACAAGTTCATCACAGGGTTGGGTAGGGGTTGCAGTTAAAGCCCAACCTGACTCTCCTCAGCCAATTGTCTGTACGTGTCACACCCCTGGTGTTTGTGTCTCTGTTGGTCTATGCCAGTGCGACTGCTACTCAAGGTGTTCCTAAGGCTCAGTCCTTGGTCCACTGCAAATGGGCTGTATAATCCATGATAACCATGTCAGATTTCATTCCTCTGCTTGGAGAAAACTGTCGCGTCCTTACAAATTGCTCCCCTTATATTGCATTTGTGTTGATTCTGGCTATACAAAGTGATCTCAGTAACACATTACTCATTTCTGCCTCTGTTTCTGCTGCTCCAGTTCATACTCACGCCCGTATTCTTATTAAAGCAGGTGTATAACTACAGAAACGTTTAACTGTTTGTCATTTAGGACACTGGCTCTTCCAGCATAACATTCCTTATTACACCTCATTGCTCATTATCCTACAGCATAACTTTATCTCCCAAAAGTGTTGTCAATTAGAATAAACTCTGTGGTGTTTTCTGTTTTAAGATTACATTTTCAACCCTTAGCTGTTCCAGAGAATGTTACTCTTAGTAACTTACTCTTACTGTTAGTGAGCAAAAGTCTGCCTGTGCTCTCATTCCTCAAGGTGTTCTTCAGGGATTAGTCCTGGGTCCTGTCCTCTTTAGAATTTGCATGCTGTTGTTCAGAACTGCCTTGGTGGTGAGCAGATCTTTTTAGTCCCTGTCCTTACATCCAGCTGCCCTTATGGTCTTAGCAAAGTTTGGGCACTCCTGGTCAAATTACATGTGTGTTGGTTGTCTGAATGAGGAATGAAGTCTCATTCTTGTTTGACCACTTGTGATTATGGTAGAAAAGCAGTTATGGTACTGAACATTGGACCAGAAGTTCCAGAGTTTAAGTTCCTGCATTGACAAGTAGGGATGAGTGAAAATGTATCATATGATAATATCTTAATTGTTGTTTTAAGGGTGTATGAGCTGACATTTGTCAACCGTCACTCATTTTGTGCTAGGGATGTCATGATTTGGATTGATCTCAAATATTTTAAACCAAAGCATCGGTTTTTTAAAAAACGTTTTTCTAAGTTCTTCTACTTAGAAAGATGAGAGAGGTCTGTAGTTTTCATCATGGGTACACTTCAATGAACGGGGCCATGTATCGTGAGATTTTAAGCCAAAACCTCCTTCCATCAGTGAGAGCATTGAAGATGGAACGTGGCTGGGGCTTCCAGCATGACGATGATCCCAAACACACCGCTCAGGCAACGAAGGAGTGGCTCCGTAAAAAGCATTTCA
>JAJAGP010000903.1:39517-113571 GCA_025084515.1 Ancistrus triradiatus | reverse complement strand
TTCAAAGGGGGCCATACTGAACCATGTCAAAATACCTGTCAAAGCCAGTCTCCCTTTCCAAAAATAGTATCCATGAATTATTGAAAACATTGTATTTAAAATAAAACCTAAAAACCCCACAAATGTACAGAAGTCAAATTTATTTAACTACTGAATTAAATTGTAGCGCAATAACTCCAACAGGATATCAAGAGTTAAAAATATCGCAACTTACTGCAGATTATACCACAGGTAGCTCCAACCGTGCTATCTGATTGGCTGATATTGCCCGATAACGGCACTCTGACTGACACTCTATAGGTATTAGTCCGCGGCATACACACGTAACCTAGCAACCATGCTCGCCCTAAAAAGTAGCCAAGTTATAATGACACAAGTAAACTCTGCCAAAATGAAAGCTATAATTAGTTTATCAAATCTATTGGCTATTAATGAGCAACCTGAGCCAAAGGTTTATCACCTTTAGGATTTGGAAGCTCTGGAAAAGCCAAAGGAAGTCAGTCCTTTAAATCAAACGTCGGCTCTTAATGGATCCACAGCTCGACTGAAGAGCAACGAGACTGAAGATCAGTTTCAGTCCCACCAACAAAAACACTGAATCAGCTTCATCCCTCACACAAAGACGCCGTTTGCTGGAGTTAAACTCGGCTCTTTCATTAAACCCCATCGGCGGCTGATCGGAGCTTCGTTCCTCTGACAGGTTTGTTATCTGTAAGTCCAGCTCTAACCCAGAGAAGCTGCTGATGCTCTGTAGCTCCACCCTTACATTTCTGACTGATCAGATTCACATTAAGAGCTTCATCATACAGATTTATAATCTCTAATCAAACGGGATCCTGGACTTTGGTTCTAACACCGGGATCTCACTCCGATCTGCTTCAGTCGGTAGAATAGTGGATCATACCAACCCCCTGCCTTATAAACCCCGCCCATTTTATCTGCTGAATGTCAATAAACTTTATTTTTAATCAATTAAAACTTACCAATCAATATATTTGTGTTTGTCTGTATAATAAACAGTTATGGGTCATTCTATTCCTGGACTTTAATGACTGAAGGGCTTAGCCGCGGGGGAACGATAGAATGGAACCATTTTACCTCACGGAAGGGTCATAAACAAGTCGCTTCTTCTGTCCTCTTTATCTTAAGATCTAACTATAAATGGAGATAACAGAACTGTGGTATGATCGCAGTAATCCAGTCGAGGTCGTGCTGCAACGTGCCAGTGTCTCATGTTACAGCACTCCCTCTTGTGTGTTATTGCTTAATTATTTAGACTGAACGCTTTCTTTAGGACATTTATCCATAATACTTCATCTTTAAAACATAAGTGTCTGCCATAAGTATTTTTCATGTAGATTGTATTTTATTACTCAGTAGCTATGCATTACCAGACCTGCCGAACTCAATAACAAAGCAAGTGTTATATTTCTTAAGTCACACCACCAAATAAAAACTACATGCCCGCTTTGAATGGCACGATGATGTAAGCATCGATGGCCTTGTACAGGATCGCTGCCTGTGTTTTCTTCTTCCACAAAAGAGACAGTCAGTTTGATTCTTCCTTCTGAATAAACCCAGCTTTATTGCACAACCGTTTGTGTTGTTATAATCATAACAAGCTGGTTCTGATGTGTCAGGACATTGTTTCTTTGTTCATAAATTCTGTGCACAAGTATAACTTTCTGATGTTCATTCATTGTTATTCTTATTTGTTTAATCCTGGTCATGGTCACAGGAAAGCTGATGCCTAGCTGGTGGTATGTTCTGTATTATATTGTAATAAACTTGATTAAATCCATATCGTCCCTCATTGTCACTGTTGGAGTACAGTGTGACAGTTTCAGCATTGCCACTTTATTCTGGAAATTCCAATCAAAAAACATTCTTCGGTGGCCCTAAAATGCCGTCATTCGAGCCGACTGTGATTTTTAATATCTGTATTCGACTGGAACTCAGGGGGCATCTTATTTATTTCCTTTTTGTGCAGTGCATTCTCCCAGGGTTCAGCCGGCTGCGGGAGGCTGCCTGGCATTTTTCCGTGCAACACAGAGAGGGAAAATGATCTGTGCTGACCTTTATGAAAAAGGGAAATTTCATTCTTATGCGATCCCTCAAGTCTGACGGACTTCTCATTTAATGTGTTCTCGACACAAAGCGCTTGCAGGACCGCGTCGAGTGCTGCTGGATGTGGATTTTGCCCCATATTTATATGTGAAACTAGCCATTTGTGCTCAACTTTCACCCCATGCATTTATACCGAGTACTTATATGCTTGAGTCATACCGGATTGTTAGCATCCGAACTCAAAGCGGGGCTTAAAATGATCACCTTCAGCCCCATGGCTAATTCTCATATATAGGCTGGTAGTTCACTCAAGATTTACGCAGTTTCAGAAGTAGAAAAATAATTTGGGGACAAAGATGTTTTATAATAAATGTCGTAGAAGCATATTCTAAATAAGGATTGAGTTCTCACATCTGATACGCAAGTAACTTTATAGAGGATAAACCCAGTGCAAAGAAAAGATTTAGTCAGCACTGATTGTGTAAGTTATTTTCCTACTTAGACAGATGAGAGAGGTCTGTAATTGTCATCCTAGCTACACTTCAACTATGAGAGACAAAATGAGAAAAAAATCCAGGACATCCCTTGTAGGATTTTTAAAGAATTAATTGTAAATTATGTGGAAACATAATATTTGGTCCAAATTTGGTTAACTCAATACTTTGTAACGTTAACCTTTGTGGCAAAGGACAGGTCAAAACGTTCCCTGTAGTCTTCACCAGGTTGGCCACACACTGTAGCTGGTTATTGGCCCATTTCCCTCCATTGCAGATCTCCTCTAGAGCAGTGATGTTATGGGGCAAACACGGACTTTAAACTCACTCCAACAAATGTTCTATGGGGCTGAGGTTGGAGACTGGCTAGGCCACTCCAGGACCTTGAAATGCTTTTACGGAGACAATCCTTCGTTGCCCGCGCGGTGGGTGTTGGGATCATGTCATGCTGGAAGACCCAGCATGTTCCATTTCATATGTCTCACTGATGGAAGGAGGTTTTGGCTTAAAGTCTCACGATGACATGGCCCCGTTCATTCTTCCTTAACAGGATTATCATCGTCCTGTCCCCTGCAGAAAAACAGCCCCCAAAAGCATGATGTTTCCAAACCCCATGCTTCACAGTAGGTATGGTGTTCTTGGGATGCGATCGGCATTTTTCTCCTCCAAACACGACGAGTTGAAGATTGCTTGTTTGTGGGTGACCCAAAACTACTTATTTTCCACATGATTACAATTCCATCTTTTAAAAATCCTAATCTTTTTTTTCTCCATTTGTCTTCTCATAGTTGAAGTGTAGCTATGATGAAAATTACAGACCTCTCTAATCTTTCTAAGTAGAAGACTTTGCACAATCAGACGTGTCCCAGTCAAACAAGTAAGGCACTCCTCCTTGTGACTGACAAAGTTTAAACAACGTTAGAAAATGCTCTGTGTGCATTATTGTTGATTCTCTGCTGCCAGTCACTTATTCAGTTGTTAATTATTTCCCTATTCATTTGAAGAGAAATCAATAGTCACCTATCAAAGCTTTCTCATTGCTCTTCCTTATTGTCTCAGTCCTCTGGCAAATCACTGTCATTTTCATTGCATTTTGATTCCTTGCATTTACATATCCGTTATCAGCGTTGGATTCATTCAGTCATTCAGCCTCTATCTAACGTGTACAGAAGTAAGAGTGTCCTATCAGGAAAATAATGAGAGTACCCTGGAATATAGGTGTTTGAGCACAAAAACAGTTCTCTTGCGTCTTCGAACACTTTCACATTTCTTTTCTAATCACGCAGCGAGTATAGAAATGAAGCCTCGGGTCTTTGAAATGCGCTGAAGTACGAAGATAATCCGTAACTGTGAGTAATAGGCAGCATTTATTTACTTATCCGAGATGACAAATGGAGGCTAACTGGTGTGTGCTGGTGTGTTGCGATTTGTTTTTGTAACCATGGAAACATCTCAGCATGACATATACCATGAAAAGCTTTTTTTCGGCTTGTTAAAGCTTTTGTCATGGTTCTGTTGCATCCGACATGTACTGCCACCGGATCCCACAGTTGGTGGCCACGTCGTCTAATCAAGATTTATCTTCTCTAGAGACAGATGGCTTGCCTCGATCCGCCTTTCCCGCCTTTGTGGTCCCTCCCATATCCTTAGCTCTGTCTGGGTGTTTGTCTAGACTAGAGTGATCCCCTCCATGGAATAAACACTTTCCCAATCCCCCCCCCCTTAATGCTCCCTGATGTCCCTGAGGAATTGGGGTTATCTCTGCTTCCATGGAGAACTAACAGTCGCACAATGGATTGGGCCAATTGTTGTATCCATGGCCGAGAAATGAATTAAAGAAGACACAAAAGAACAGAACAATTGGTTTCCCATTTGTCAATAGCCTGGGCCAGAAAGAGTTTTGATCAAGACACCCACCTGTCTGAAAGTTTCTAAACGGACAAGCATCTGCCCCAATTCAAGCCACAAGAGGGACTGGAGGAGAATAGAGGGGCAGCGATGAACGCATCTGCTCGTTATCTGCTCTCTGTTTGAGAGCGATTTGACACGTGCCCGGCTCTTTTGTGGAGTCCGGCTCTTAACTGGTGCCAGAGATGGGGAACTATTCATGATCTTCCACAAGGCAGCCATTGAGAGCTCTTGCCTTGGTGCTCTTATTATCTGCATTGGTGCATGCCATTACACCTCGCTCCTGTCTGAGGCAACAGAGAGATTAGACAAAGACTGTCGGAGAATGGAAGAGCGGCCATTCTTCCAGCGTAAAGCCCGCGGGTTATTTCTGCTACTCCATCAAAGGCTCCCGGTGCCCACCTGTTGCATTTGTGAAAGAATAAGAAATACGTCGCGGTATTGGTACAACTGGATTATGCTGATCCTTTTTACACGTCTGGTTGCTACACAATGGAAGTTATCTTAGTAGGCAGGATGTTGTTCCAACTTGTCCTTTGAAAACCCTTTGTGACATGAAGAAACCGATAGTTATTATCAGACTTTTACATTAGACGTGTTTGTACTGCACATGAGCTTAAAACGAGCCATTTACCTTTCTTCAAACATCTATTTGAGTCATTTACACACACATTCATACAGGTTGTGCTAGGATTGCAATTTCAAAGCAAACACCCCTGGTTTACCCCCCACCAATAAATATATCCTGGCCTACAAAAAGGTCACCACCTGGATTTAACTAAGCAAATAGGTAAGAGCCTCCCATCAGATAATTACTACATTGGTGTTGTTGTTTCAGCCTTCGGCAAGTTCTTTAACCCTAACTGATGCAGTGAGTAGCTTCTCATTTGTTAAACAACCATGTCGAAAGACACATCCTGTAGTCATGGAAAAGCTGTTCATCCGTTTCAGAAGGGTCGAATTATTGGCATGCATCAAGCAGAGAAAACTAAGGAGATTGCTGAAACCACTAAAATTGTTAAGAACTGTCTAACACATTATTAGAAAGTGGAAGGACAGTGGGGAACCATCATCTTCGAGGAAGGAATGTGGTCGGAAAAAGTCCTGAATGATCGTGATCGGCGATCGCTTAAACGTTTGGTGAAATCACAGAAAAACAACAGTAGAACTCAGGGATATGTTTAATATTGAAAGTAAGAGCATTTCCACACACACAATGAGAAGGGATTGGGACTTGACTTAGCTGTGTAGCCTTAAGAAAACCACTTGTCAGTGAGACCAACCGGCAAAAACGGCTTCAATTTGCTAGGGAGCATAAAGATTGGACTCGGGGAGCAATGGAAAGAAGGTCATGTGGGCTGATTGTATGTAAAGGCAGATAATGAATGATGAGATGTTATCGCATTGCAGGATGTCCATAAGCTGTGCACCAGGCAGCAGGTCAGACTAGATGTTAGAATTTAACATGACAGTTTGTTGACAAAGTAATGCTCAGCGCTGTCGAGGTGACATTAGTTCGCACGATGTCTGTAGTTGTCCAGGAATATCAGAACACTGGTTCAAGTTGGACCTCCTTTTGCCATCAGAACTGCCTTAATACTTTGTGGTATCGATTCAGCAAGGTGCTGGAAACATTGCTCAGAAAGTTTGGTCCATATTGACATGACGGCGTCACACAGCTGGTGCAGATTTGTCAGCTGCACATCCATGATGTGAATCTCCTGTTCCACCACATCCAAAAAATCCTTTATTGGATTGAGTTCTGGTGACTGTCAAGGCGTTTTAGAGTCCAGTGAACTCCTTTTCAGAAACCAGTTAGAGATTTGAGCTCAGTGACATGGTGATTTATCCTGCTGGAAGTAGATATCAGAAGATGGTACACTGTGCTCATAAAGGGATGCACATGGTCAGAAACAATACTCCGGTAGGCTGTGGGGTTTAAATAATGCTCAGTTGGTCCAAATGCTCAAGGGGCCCAAAGTGTGCCAAGACAATATCCCCACATCATTACACCACCAGCAGACTGAACTGTTGATACAAGGGATGATGGCTCCATGTTTTCTTTTTGTTTACGTCAAATTCTGACCCTACCGTCTGAATGTCTCAGCAGAAATTCATCAGATCAGGCAACGTTATTCCAATCTTGTATTGTCTAATTTTGGTCAATCCATGTGAATTTTAGTCTCAGTTGCCTGTTCATAGCTGACAGGAGTGACCCTCGGTGTGGTCTTCTGCTGCTGTAGCCCATCTGCTTCAAGGTTTGACGTGTCATGCATTGAGTTGTTCTTCTACATACCTTGTTTGTAACAAATGGTGTTTTGAGTTACTGTTGCCCTTCTATCAGCTTGAACCTGTCTGGTCATTCTTCTCTGGCATCAGCAAGGCATTTCCACCCACAAAACTGCCCTCACTGAGTATATGCTCTCTCTCAGACCATTCTCTGTAAATCCTAGAGATGGTGCTGTGCGTGAAAATCCCAGTAGATCAGCATTTTCTGAAATCCTCTCACCAACCCGTCTAGCACAAACAACCATGCCACCTGAATCACCTTTCTTCCCCATTCTGATGCTCGCTCTGAGCTTCAGCAGATTGTCTTGATTGTGTCTACATGCCTAAATGCACTGAGTTGCTGCCATGTGATTGGCTGATTAGATATTTGCGTAAACGAGCAGTTGAACAGGTGTACTTAAAGTGACCAGTGAGTTTAGAGTTTAGAATAACGATGTGACGGTGGACACTATGCCTGATGGAAAAAAAATGGACAAACCATTGGAAAAAGTTGATGTTGTAAGACTTTAAAGACCACATGGCGTCTCCTGACTGAATTTGGATCGCAGTAATCGTTTGTCATGATAATTCCGCAGACGGTACTCGTTTGTCTAAGTTCACCGTCTCCCGAGGCTAATTTATCATGGTTTTATCACAACCTTTTGTTAAAACACTTGCATCTGAAGCACTTTGAGGTGCTGACCTTTAAATTTAGTGCTTCATAAATGTAGATATATTGCACAAACTACGTTCAGTCGCAGCCTCAGAGAAGGCAGCGTGCACTCAAAGCAAGTGAATCTCGTGCAAAAAGTGAATTGAATTTCCATCTGTGTGTAATTCTGTCCTGTTTACAGTAGGCCTTCTCATGTGGCTTAACTCCTCCCACAGAATGCTTCTGATTAGTCTGGTCTAGCATGTAAATAAGAGGTGCAGAGATAGCGTTGTTTTGTTCTGGTTTCTCATTGTCATGACAAGCTCTTGTTTGCGTGTATCGAGAGTGATTTGCTCAAACGTGAGCGGGTGTGCGTTTTTGCGAAATCAAAATGCAAAAAAAGGCAAGCTTAGCTGGCGAAGACCGGATCGAGGTCCTCCGGGTTCATGAATCCTGCTAGCACTGCTTCCCTGATAACCCAGCCGTGTGAAATGAGACCTTCATTTCAGAGCGGTTGGTCCACTTTTTCTACCACCTAGCTGCTAATAAGTACGGTTTGTGGGCCCTTTTATTGGTTATTCATCCTTTTATTTCCTATAACCTCTGTTAGCTACATGTGACTCACGGTGCCGTGAATTCCTGAGGCAGAGAAAAAAAACAGCTGCTTTTTGATGTCTCCTAGCTACCAAAACAAGTCACAGGCCAAGGGGGCCTGCAGGTTTTATTAATTGGGTAGTAGGGCTATTTGGGACTCCCACGCATCTGTGCAGTCGTACCTGCCCCTGAGCATATGAAGGTTTTTACATGTTGACATGGAAAAAATGTGATCTATTTTGTACCACTTAGTAGTAGGTTCCCTCGCTCCAGGAATGATTCGGGACGGAGAGACGTACGTCCCTGACCCAACAGCGGCAAACTGTACAATGCTCCTTGGATAAAAAACATCATCAATTTCGAGCGTACGACACATTTGTGGTTTTTTTTTCTGTCCTGCACTACACCAACACTGTTCAGCCTCTGCCCTCTTGTACCAGATGTAGATGACAAAGCTGAGGTTTATTAAACGGTGGGTTTTTGCACTATGGCCAATAGAGACAAATTCTTTGGCTGTAATGTCCATTTAGATGATATTGGTGAGGCATTACTGCACTCCTGACGGCCCTTTTTGCTTTTGCCCAAGAACAAATAGGTGGTCAGGCCGCCCATTGGGAATTCCCTAAGCCATTTCGATTTCCTGTGGCTGGGCTCGGGCTTAGTACAGTCCACTATTCACTGTGCATGAGAGCAGGGAGACTGGTTGGGTCGGTGCTTTGGCATTGCAAACAGATGTTCCCAAGGACAAGGCCCATACGCAATGCGACCTTGACTGGAAAATGACGTGCTCTTTAATTACTCAAGGTTTTTTCTGTGTTTTTATAGGCTTGATCTCACATTACGCATGGCCTGCCAAGTACTTAGTTAGGCAGGACAGTTTTTATGGGATGGCGTGGCTTATAGGTTAGACTTGGTCTTGACAGAAGGTCTAGAGTTTTCAAATCCCACCTCTGCCATCTGCCACTGGTGGTTTTTGAGCCAGACTCTCACCTACACTTACTTGGTTTAAGATTGTATCAGTTGCGTGTCGCTCTGGAAAAGGTGTGATCTAAATGTTTCATGATTCAAATAACTTTTTGCAAAAAAAAAATGTCATGATACAGTGAGAGTACGCAGTTCTAGTAGGGCCTTGGCTTAAGGACCCAACTGTGGCAGCTTTGGGAGTTGAAGGTGGATTGAACCGGGATCTTCTGGCTACATTCCAATATTTTAAACCACTGCCCCCACAGTCCACACAACATTCCATTTACAGCTTAGCATACGCCCTATCCAGAGCGACTTACAATTGGTACAGTTTTACATCAAGCATTGTGGGTTAAGGGCATTGCTCAAGCTGGTAGAGGTGATTTGAACCCTGGCCTTCTTGTCCAGATCCATACCTTACCCACTAGCTACCACAGTCCCGTGCGAATTCCCGTGGAAGCACATTAGACCAATTGCTCCATAAGATGTAATTAATTCATTTCCAACCTCAGAGGATTGTTTTTTACCGTTATATTTTTGGATGTAAGTAATGGTTTAAAGTAGTGGATGGGCTGACACATATTTTCCTTCCTTAGTTAGTATAGAGGCATTTGTTCGGTGCCCTTATCCAGAGTGACGTACGTTGATAAGGATTGTGGAAATCTGGTAATTTTGGCAGAGCCTGGGAGGTGTAACTCACACTGTCTACCTATTACCTAGAGTAGGGCTGAGCATTATACGTATCGTAATCGTGTCATTTTTCTGATCAGGATGACGTTTCTGAACATATCAATCATGCTTTAAAGAACACTGAAACTCCCAAGGAGTGTACTTGTTGCTGGTCAATTGGGTGAAGAGCAGCACATTTGAGTATAAATCACTTTACTAAATATGGGAGAAATATTTTGACTAGTAGCTTTTAAGAATTCTGTCAGAGAGCCTTGTAAAAAGTGAGCCACCCTGCCCATTGTTTGCAGCATTTCAGACACCCTTAAGTGAACAACTAAATTGCAGTGAGAGTTGTAGGTTTTTGCTTACGAAGGCCATGGAACCTGTTCAGAGCTGGATTTGAACTTGCCAGACTTCTACTTAGTACTGCAGAGCAATGATTAATGCACTAAACATGACCTAGAGCACCAACTCTCTCAGTTCCCTGGTCATAAGTAATCTCTACTACTGCTGAGATGGATGAACGTGTGGCCAAAGAAAAGATCTTTCCTCGTGTTAAGCTTTTTACTTATAGGGAAGAAACAGCGTACGTTACAAATTATACTTTCCCTTTGGACCACATGTTCATATTTCATCGTATACGTTAAACCACGTTAAGCTTTGTTCACTTAGTGTATTAGACCTCTCCCGCCAAAGCCAGCATTTGGGCAAAGAGAGCTCATTCGGTATATCGAAAGCTCTAATCATGCTGTTCCTTATATGTTTTTTGTCACATTACCAGTGTAACCTCCTTTAAAAGAGATCCACTTTCTACACATACCACATGCACCGTCCCCGGCAGATGTTGCCTTCCTTAAATAGAAAAGTATATTTTGTAATAATAGCCGGCTGTGTGTTTTTAAAGGAACAATCGAAAGGTGCATTGGAAGTTTTGTATTACCAGTACCTAGTTCTGGAAATTTTGGAACCGTTTCCAAATTGGAATCCAGATTTGATACCCAACCCTACTGACCTATTGATGAGCAAGTAAAGTTTGAGGTCCTTGCTGAAGGGCGCCACTGCTTGGCGGCATTGCATTTGAACTCACAATGTTCTGATTACTTGTCCACAGCCTCAGCCCACAAAGTTTGGGGGGCTTTGGAAAATGTTTTAGCCCCCAGGCCCATGAAGTCATCCTGTGGCACTGTGTCTGGGTTCACAGTACACATCTGGCAAGCCTCAGCCTGTCTAAGCCGAGTCTTGTCAAGTTATTGTGTGGCCTTCTTTGTATTTACTATGCCGTCTTGTCGAATTTTGCCTTTTTCATCCCAGCTTCTCTGTAGTTCTGTCCAATTCTGGTTAGCTCTGTTCATACACTTCACTCCATAATGCTGCATTTGTTCAAAGTGGCATAATGGGGATTTTGCATGTCACAGATCTCCCACGTATCCCTGCACACAGAATGAGAGTGTGGGAGTCAAGTGCTGCCCTTAGACAGAATGAACAACCTCTCCATTTATCTACTCTCCCATCATCTGCCCACCCTCTGCATCTGACTCAGAGGGGCACCAGCCATTTGGAAGCACTAATGGTAAAATGAGGACTTTTTAGCTGCAGCTGAAAGCTCTGGTGGTTAAGGCAGCCTTGGATGACTGCAGTGTTGTTACATGACGATGCTGATGACACCCATTTGCAGATGTTGGAACACGAGTCCAGGCCTAGGCTGAAATGGTTTTGGTCCAGGTTTATGGAGATGCACTTTAGAGCTAGGCCTAGAAGGGCTTGAGATTTGGCCATATGTGGGGTTTGAGTAGGAAGTCGTACATCAGCCTACAGTGGTGCCTGAAAGTTTGTGAACCCTTTAGAATTTTCTATATTTCTTCATAAATATGGACCTAAAAACATCATCAGATTTTCACACAAGTCCTAAAGTAGATAAGAAACCATTAAACAAAATGGACAAAATATTATACTTGGTCATTTATTTATTGAGAGAGATCCAATATTACATATAGTGAGTGGCAAAAGAGTGAACCTTTGCTTTCAGTATCTGGTGTGACCCCCCTGTGCAGCAATAACTGTAGCTAAACGTTCCTGTAGCTGTGGATCAGTCCTGCCACCCGGCTGGGAGGCATTTAGCCCATTCCTCCGTACAGAACAGTCTTCAGCTCTTGATGTTGGTGTGTGTCCTCACATTACTGCTCGCTTCAGGCCTTCCACAACATTTCCATTGGATTAAGGGTCGGACTTTGACTTGGCCATTCCAAAACATGAACTTTATTCTTCTTTAACCATTCCTTGTAGAACGGCTTGTGTGCTTAGGTCGTTGTCTTGCTGCAATGACCCACCTTCCTCTTGAGATTCAGCTCATGGACGATGTCCTGACACTTTCCTTTAGGATTCTCTGATATAATTCAGAATTCATTGTTCCATTAATGATGGCAAGCCATACTGGCCCAGATGCAGCAAAACAGGCCCAAACCATGATACTACCACCACCATGTTTCACAGATGGGATAAGGTTCTTATGCTGGTATGCAGTGATTTCCTTTCTCCAAGCGTAACACTTGTCATCCCATTGATTGAAAACACCTGACTCTAATTTCATTTTCAAATTAACTGCTAATCCTAGAGGTTCACATACTTTTACCACTCACTAATGTGATATTGGATCATTTTCCTCAATAAATAAATGACCAAGTATAATATTTTTGTTTCATTTGTTTAACTGGATTCTCTTGATCTACTTTTAGGACTTTTAGGTCATATTTATGCAAAAATATAGAAAATTCTAAAGGGTTCTCAAACTTTGAAGCACCACTGTACTCTTGTATGTGGAGGATTTGGTTTAGCAGGGCTTTGGTTCAGCAGGTGTATAAATAAGGTGTCAGTCTTTGACATTCACAATATAAAATGTGGAATGTATTCGAATAGTGAAATCTCTCCTGACTCCAAATTGTGGTAGCGTTTATAGCCGAACTGTCACTAGTCCTCCAAACCCATATAAAGCACCAGTGTGATACAGTGACCCAGATAAACCCTCAGAGTAGACAGTTCCAGTGACTGGCCTGAGGGAATTCCTCGGTCTTGCTGCACGCCGAGTGTTCCAGAGTGCCTACTGAGCCGTGTTTTGAATGTTTTCGACATATGTGCAGCTCGGGCCGGGGATCTGAGCGTGGGTAACACAAGGCATGTCGTCTCCTCAGAACCCTGTCTGGCTGATCCTGAACAATGTGAGCTCAGAATCCTAACATCAGACTCGTTTTCTCTCTTTTTCTCGCTGCTCTTGTGACTCAGAGTGCTCTGACAAAGTGTTTGATGGAGGTGAACATGGTGTTCGGTACAGCCACTCTTGAGATGAACGCGTGTGTATGCACTCCTAAGGGGCTCTGGATCAGTCTGCACAGATGACGCAGTGATACCTGGGCTACCAAAAAGAAGATGCCGTCTCTGCCATCTCAGCTAATTGTGTCTGTGGGACTGTGGTAGCCTAGCGGTTAAGGTACTGGACTATGGACCAGAAGGTCCAGGGTTCAAATCCCGCATCTGCCAAGCTGCCATTATTGGGTCCTTGAGCAAGGCCCTTAGCCCACAATTAAGCACATTAATGTAGCAATCCTTAATCATTCAAGAATTTGCTGTAAGTTGTAGTAGGGGTGCATCGATCCCACTTTTTCATTTCCAATACCAATTCCAATGACTGAACTCAAGGTATCTGCCCAAATTCTAATATCAGACCGATGCCGTTAACTGAAAAAAAATCCATAATCAAGCAAATGATATATCCCCTGAACTGGCACAGTGTCTTGTTCTGTGTAACTGTTGACAGCGATTGTCTTCATGTTTTGTGCAGAATGATCCATCTAAGGTTTGCTGAGTGTGTTTTTGTGCTGCTACCTAGCCACCTGACTCCCAGAGTTTGTCATAATCTACTTATTCTGCATGATGGTTAGCTCACAGATGGTGATATAAGTTAGTTGTCGAGCTGTCTTTACTGGCAACCGAATTTCCGACATGGCTTGCAGATTCTTAAAGCATTTTTGAGCAACACCTGCCTTATCAAAACCAAACCACCTCAAATGACGTTGCCTACAGTACTGCTGTTTCCTTGTGCTGCTTGTTCCCTCATTGTTAACTTCAGCCATGGGTTATTTCCAGGTTCGTGCACTGCTTGGAGTAGTCCATCTTACCTGGCTACACGACGCAAGGAGTAGTGAACTTGCTGGAGGACGTAGTGGTGGAACCTTGGCTCTTCTGTTCCACAGTCCAGTGCTTTAAACACTAAGGCACCACAGTCTCTGTGCTTACGTAGCCACGATGGCGATCTTTTTTTAGCTAATTAAGAGTTTAAGATGTAAATAAGAACCCGGCGAGCTACTCTACCGACGGGCAGGAAACACACGGGACACGGCGCTATTGATGCACACTGCGTGTCTGATGTCTCTATGAGCAAGAGATGACAAAGACGTTGAAAGAAAGGCAGGAACATGGGTATCAAAGTGACAGATGTGAGGTACAAGAGAAAACGAGAAGAAAAGCAAGTGCTGAAATCCAGCCATGAATGCATTCAGAGCAGAGCAGTGGAAGAGCTAATTATTCACCTAAAGCGCTGAAGAATCAGTGTCAGATCACTGGCCACCCAAACAGACATTTTTGGTTCAATTTCAGGTTTGGGTAATGTTCTAAACTGAAAGGAAGTTACAACTTCTGCAAGGGGGACACTCTTATTTTTTTTTAATGTTATTTTCATAGAAATTTGTAAAGCTGCTTTGAGACAATGCTCCATTGTAAAAAGATATAAATCTGACTGACATTTTTGACATCCAGTAAGAACTGTAATGCTAGAAAACTGCGTAAAGGCCTTTTCACACAGTCTGATTTTTTCGGATGAAAAAACGCACGTCAAGTTTTGAAAAAGAACACGTATATTAGCAACGACCTAATTTCAGTGTTGTTGGGATGCGTTAAAATCGGGCTGACCAATCAAAGCTCGGTTGTCGGGCAGAACATCTCATCCTGCTAGTATCAGCACAAGAGCTTAGAGGACCAGCACCAACATGGATATTAAAGAAATAATCTGGTGGAATAGAACTGAAAGGCTGGAGATTGATGGAGATAAACCTCACAGGGACTCTGTTTGGAAAGGTCTTAAATCTCAAAACGGTTGGCTCGGTTTGCCAGATGGTTTACCTCCACCATATCTGATGTCCTAAAGCAGTATAGCCCATCCCAAGCTCTGTTTAGCCAAGACAGACCACCACACATCTGGTCAATTCTGGTCAATTTGGAGCTACCACTGCTCCACCTGCCACACATTTCCCTCATGCCACCCCTAACCGTTAGAATAATGCTGGAGATCACATGAATAAGTTAGTTTTAGAGTTGTTTAATCTGATTGATTTGTAGTCCCTGGAATCTCATTAAACATAGCTCTATAAAAATGCCCCATCCGATATTCTGGATCAGTGTCACGCACAGCGACCTTATTAGGCAGATTCTGGCAGTGTGATGGATCTGCATTTTATCTGACACTTCCAAGCTTGAAAAAATATTCACTTTGTAAACATTGCCCTGCTAATTTAGAATTTATTTTCCTTTTAAGTCACCCACATCAGTGGCTATGATGGCAGAGCAGGGTGACTCGATAGAACTCCCGATAGAATCATTTCACCCCCCACACGGGGTAAATGCCAATTAAGAAAATAACAGCAGCGAGTGTGAGTCTACTCCCAGCGTTCATGGTATTAAAGTCGGATTAAAGGCTTTTTCTCACACGACCCTCACCGGTGAGGACGAAGGCCAGAGTCATGTGTGCTAGCCACCTGCAGAACAGCTGCATTGTTGGGCTTGAGACACTTTAGTGTTAGTGCAGCTTGTAACAAGTTTCAGGGGAATTCTGTAAAATGCAATACAACGAATCTGATCAGTGGCATCACCCTACAGAACACAAGGAGCGATGGAAGAAAAGCAGGGCGCCCGCTGGAGCAGCAGATATTAACACATCAGCACACCCGTGCCAGTGTCTCACATTGCTATTCCAAAAACAAAGAACACTTCTAAAATTCCTCTTCAGGACAAGGAGTGCCATATTTAACTGGATTAAAGTCCACAAGCACCGCCCTTCGGAACATAGAGGGGTCGCGCTAAACCCCTCATTCAAACTACTCTTGTCCCTCAACATTCCTGCCATGGAAATGTCGTAGCTCAGTGCACTAACTATACAGCTATGTGCTTGATCTGTTGGCAATGGATGTGGCTGAGACACCTAAAACCAGTAGTTAAATGGAGTCTAGATGCTTTTGATCATAACATGATTTTCATTACTGTAAGTACAATCACGGTGACTGGGGCGTCCTGACAGCGGGACCTTTTGCGCTAGCTATTGCATTGAACGTAAACAGGGCAGTGTGAGCAACTCCAAATCAAATTCCACATGACAGAGCTGTGCAGACAGTCTGTAATTACGTGAGACTTCCATCGTAAGCGGGTGCAGTCGCGTGTAATAAATAAACAGGAGTGAATGTCAGATCTGCAGATGTTCTTCATGTGCTCTTTGCTTCCCTCTACAGAACCGTTCAGCACCCGGCCTATAGGAGATGGGATTTCAACTGAGGTTCCAAGAGTGACCTGGTTCTCCACTGAGGCCCCCCCGCTCAACACTCATGGTGAGTCAGACCCATGTGATCTAAGAACCCAGGTTACGAAAGAGCAATGGTGACACAACAGACGATTGACCAGAAGGTTGAGGGTTCAAATCCAAGCTCTGGCAAAAGCTGCCACTGTGGATCCTTGAGCATGTCTGGAGTGACCCTGAGCTGTTTAGAACGTTCCTTGTGAGATTGTATCAGTTATAAGTAGAGATGGGTCCGATATTGACGTCATTCACACATCAGATATCGGACGGACAGGGCCGATCCACTTACCGACCCTTGTTCCATTCCACATCTTACCAAGAGCACACGGCAACTTCAGTCTGCAACTGAGTGTGCAAATAGTATTAGCTGTTTGTGTGGAGATTTAGCCTCGAAACGTCAGGTTTTTAAGGTTGTTGTAACCTTAAACAAAAAACCAACAATAAAATGGTGGTGCCTCGGTTCTCAACCACCTCGGAACTCGACGCATTTTGACTAGAAAAATTTGTTCTGGTTCTTGTCGTTTGTTCGGTACTCTGCGCACTTGCTTAAACTTCGATCTCCAGATTAGTTTCAGCCCAAACTCTGTGGTAGCCTAGTGGACTATGGACCAGAACGTCCAGGGATCAAATCCCACCTCTGCCAAGCTGCCACAGTTGGGTCCTTGAGCAAGACCCTTAACCCACAATTGCTTGGATTGTAAGACTGTACCAGTTGTGAGTCGCTCTGGATAAGGGCGTCTGCTGAATGCTGTAAATGTAAACGTTGATTCATGATTCGGTACACAGTGATTCAGATTCACGATAGCCCTTTGTCAGTGAAGATCTGCGCTGTATATCATGTTTGTTTTTATTTTTACCTCTACTGTATTGTATTCTTAGTGCAAATAAGTCTTTATCGGTATAATGTTACTTATAATAGCTATTACTTATAATAGCGCCTTGAGTTCATCGATAGAGTAAGTGTTTTGCTTTTACTTTTCACTTTCGATCCATTACTCAGTAAATTACATGAGATTTTTCAACACTTTTATAGAATAAGCTTTGTGTTAATGGTTCTTTCCAACTGTAGGTTAATGTAGGTGTTTTAAACATTAACTTATCATTGCTTATCCGAGGCTCAATTGTGAATTTTCTGTGGGTTTGGAAGAGATTCATTCAATTTACATAATTTCTTATGGGAAAAATTTCCTTGGTACTCGTTGTTTTGGTTCTCAACAAGTCTTCTGGAACCGAGGTACCACTGTACTTTATTAGTTCCCTTTACTCTATTCTGTAATAGTCAGGACCTCCACAGGACCAGCACAGATCAGGTACTGTTTGGGTTGTGAGACTTAGACCATTAGCATGTGAGAGAGGGAGGAAATAACATCATGGGAGTGGTCTGCAATGTGAGCTCTATCAAAGAGAATATATAATAGATGTAAAAGAAAAGGGGTATTTTTTGGGTTCTAATCTGATGCTTGGTGAAGGATTATTGTTTTTCTTTCTTGGTGCTGGGATAGCGAGGGCTGGATGGCTTGTGTGATTATTTTGGATCGTACCATTTTGACGTTCTATTCCAGATAGTCGTTTTATGTCGTAGTCCAACAGGGAAGAATGTGCACTGATTGGTTTGCTTGCTTCTCGCTTATTTCCTTATTTTATATAACGTTTTAATGCATACACAAGCCAAAATTAATGACAGATTTCAAATAATGTACTGGAGTAAAACAGTAGGATATTTGACTTTGAAATGTAGTGGAGTTAAAGTTAGAAGTTACCCGAAATGTAAATACTTCGGTAAAGGAAAGAAAAAACTACGTAAGTACAGTAGTGAATTACATTTACTTAGTTATTGTCCAACACTGGTCATAAAACAGCTTTACCAAGAAACAAGTCTATACCTTAAACAAACAGCCAGACACAACAGTGGAGAGAAAAAATGATAGGAACCAGATGTATTCTCCTTTTGCTGATCTCAGACAACTTGATTAAAGTCTTGAGTCCCTGCCTAACCAAAAACAAAGAGAACCAAACAGTATAGTGTAGAAGACAACAGATGTTTAATGTTGCATGTCGTGAATAAGAGCCTAGAGAAAATAAAACTGAGTCGAACGGGAACATTTTCTAGTCACCGAAGGCAGGTCTTGGACTGTGGAAGTGTCTGGGTGTCCAGATGAGATCCTGGTGAACGTTTCCAGTGAAGTACACAGAGGTTATGAGAAACTGATGAATCTCCTTTTGTCTGAAATGTCATCTTAAGGGTAAGGTTACTGAGGTTATCGTATGACAGACTCAACAACTGAACCTTGTTAACTCCAGAGGCTTCGCTCACTCCTGCATGTTTAAATCATCGCATTCCCTGCAGTGTGTCTCAGTCAAACTTCAGTTTTTGTTTGATGGGGTCTAAATGGAACATCTGTGGCATGCTTTGGTCAAAGCACCAGAAGAATCGGGCACCATATCACCTTCTCACCCTGTCTAAACAGCACTTTTCAGAACGATTGCTTTTAAGAGCCTGTTACTTTAGGTCATAATGTGTCTGAGTCAGAGTTTCTTCCCTTAATTGTTAAATATCATAAGCTTATTTTAAACATTCATGTTTATAGTGCTAACACTGGTAACTTAATGCCGATGTGCATACTTCACATTTTATTCGAACTATGACTCCATGACTTTAGTTTCGCTCTTAGATTTATCATCTACGCCGCCCCAAGGAGGTTGGGTCCCTTTTTGAGTCTTGGTCCTCCCAAGGTTTCTTCCTATAACACTCAGGGAGTTTTTCCTTGCCACTGTCGCCCTAGGCTTGCTCAATTTGGGATTGGACGTAGTTATTAGGAGATAATCTAAACTTGTACAGTTGCTTTGAGACAATGCTCCATTGTAAAAAGCGCTATATAAATAGATCTGACTTAACTTAACGTCACTGTACACCCTAAATGGGAGTCATTTTCTCTGTGAGGAGCTGACTCCAACTGTTTTATAAAGCTGACTCCTTGTTCTTAGAGCCTTGAATCACGGTATTGACTCTTCATGGTACTGATTCATATGCATTCAGTTCTATCTAATACTTATACTAGAGTATCCAATGGAAATGTAGTTACTAAGATGAGGTGCAGGATATTTGTAATGAGCCATCTATACAGTTGATGAATCCCATATTTTTTTTTGCCTAGCCAGCCCACAAAAATGACTGAGTTATCAGATTTTACAAATTTTTTTTTTGTTTGTTTTGATAGACACTCAAGATATCCAAATACACTGCCTGGCCAAAAAAAGGGTCACCACCTGGATTTAACTCAGCAAATAGTTGAATAGCTAGAAAAAGAGCCTCCCATTGGATAATCAGTGCATTGGTGATGATGTTTCAGCTTCAACAAGTTCTTTAAGCCTAACTGATGCAGTGAGTAGCTTCTCATTTGTTAAACAACCATGTGGAAAGACACATCCTGTGGTCATGGAAAAGATGATCATCTGTTTCAGAAGGGTCAGATTGTGAGAGAGTGGTTCAGGGAGCATGAGTCATCATTATCACACATGGATTGTCCACCACAGAGTCCAGAGCTGAACCCCATTGAGAATCTTTGGGATGTGCTGGAGGAGACTTGCAGTGGAACAAATCTGCCATCATCAATACAAGATCTTGGGGAAAATGAATGCAACTCTGGACAGAAATAAATATTGGGACATTGCAGAAGCTTGTAGAAATGATGCCACAATCAAAGCTAAAGGCGGTCCCAACTAAATATTAGTGTGTGTAACCTTTTTTGGCCAGGCAGCGTATATGTGCAGAAGGACTAAAAACATTTTACGTAACACGTCCCCTTTCAGGCTATTTGCAAAAAAACTACTTTCATTTTGGGTTTATTTAGATGCCTAGACACGTGTTATTCAGCTTCACCATCATTGTCTTTATTAAGATTTGATTATTTGGGTTATTTACTTGACCTAATCAGTCATGGTCATTTCTGTTCTGAGGAAACATTTCACAAACTTGGATTCCCGTATGGGAGGCGTGACGTAGCCTAGAAATAACCCGAATGAGATGGAACATGTTAAGGCCGTGTGATTTCCTGACCATGTGGTTGATTCTAGCAGGCTGATCGCTGAGCACGGGGATATTTTGGTAAGCTAAGAGCAGATGCTTGGAGACGGTTGACCTGGGACTGTAGATATGTGCTGGAACAGAAGAAGCTGGATGGTTGTAATTACTGCGTGTTGCACCTCAGAGCGAGGCTCCGTCACACCAGCTCGTCTTTAGTCGTACGTCCAAACTAATACACTCTATAAATGTGCAGGAAAAGTCATCTGGATTCCATCAAAAGAACACGATCAGAGTTTGAGGACTGTTGATTTGGCGGGGCCGCATTCAGCCTGTTCCAAGCAGTTCATACTGAGTGCAGCCATCCAACCGGTGCGTCCTGACATGCAGGAACTTTGGCGAAGTTGATGGCGGATTATGATGTGGTTTGTCACTGTTTGGCTTGAAGAACTCTATTATTTAACAGGAATATAAGATGCACTTCATCAACATATAAACTGCTTTCACAAGCACTCTCTTGGCACCCATCAGAACCCGTACTGATACAGTTTATGACCGAGTTATACGTCATTTTTGGCAGAGACCTCATTCCTATTGTGACAGAGAAGCTCAGTCAAACATGGGCTACATCCCAAAATGCATATTTTGTAGTAAGCTGTTTGGGACGCAGCCAGAGATCCACGTAAGCTTATTTATTTAATTATTCTGTATGTGACCTAAGAACAGAACAGGCTGTTTGAGTTTGTAAAACATGCATAATGTCCGAAAATTAGTTAGTTTATTATCTAATGTTATTTGTTATTGAACTGGAGTTTTATAAGCTGTACACATGAAGTCGAGTCAAGTTTATTTCTGTAGCGCTTTTTACAGTGGAGCATTGCCACAAAGCAGCCGTACAATTCTAGATGATCTTTTAATTTATAAGTTCAGTCCCAAATTGAGCAAGCCTAGGGCGACAGTGGCAAGGAAAAACTCCCTAAACGTTATGAGGAAGAAACCTTGGGAGGCTTAGGTGTTATATGTAAGAATTAACCAAGTAATCTTATGAAAGTGAAATATTATGTAGAGTATAATAAAATGGAGAATATGAGCCAACAGTGAAAAGAAATATTGAATAGAATGCTGTAAAAATATTCGTATCAGCATTATTTACTCCACAGAGCACCTGTAGAATCTTGTCAAGTGTTGGTGGCATGGTATACTCAGTCAGCCGGAGGAGGGAGAGAGTTACTGTCCTCTGTTGTCTGAGTACGATGGGGCTGGATTTGATGATGGAAGAACAGCTTGGGTGGAGCTGAAGCAGCAGAACATCTTAGCGTGTTGGCTGGAGCTGGTACCAGAACACGAGCTCTGAGAGAAAAGAGAATATGTAGTTAGCTATTGTTAAGAGCACAGAGTCTGTTAACAGCCCATGATTGAACCACTGATACTAAATGTAGCATGAGGCATAGCTTATATGAACTTAGCCCTACTGTCATAGGTTCCTGTGTAGTATTTTTTCCCCACGTATACATCCTGTGTAAATTATTACCAGATCGTTTACAACTGGTTCAGCCTTACATGAAACCATGAGAATATAATAAGTTATAATTTGAAATAAAACTGTCTTAACTCAAATAGCTGGACTAATGAAAAAAGGTTTGTCATGTAGATTTTCCTGCCATAAATATTATTTTTGTTGTGCTTGGATGTTTACATACTTAAGGGTTTAAAGTGTCTGAAATAACCAATGTCGGTTATTTCAACATGACATTAATCAGCCATCCGATGACATTTACAGCATTTAGCAGACGCCCTTATCCAGAGCGACTTACAATTGGTACAATCCAAGCAATTGTGGGGGTAAGGGCCTTGCTCAAGGAGCCAACAGTGGCAGCTTGGCAGAGGTGGGATTTGAACCCTGGACCTTTTGGTCCATAGTCCAGTACCTTAACCGCTAGGCTACCACAGTGTATCACTAGTAAGCTTAACAGTTTGAGTACAAAGGTGAATATGATTTGTCACCACTAGGAGTGAAATGATTTTCTTGATTTGGCAACATCCGTGGTCAACGTTTAAGTTGTATACGTTTGCGTAAATTTATATAACAGTAGCCTAGCTAAACAGCATGGCTAACAGGATTATTAACTGCTTGTAAGAAACTCACTGTGTTCATTACAAATCTTAGAAATGCACAATAATTTGAGTAAAAAAAATTTTAAAACTCAGAATTTCAGAATTGATTATTATTTGGCATGCCCCCCTTTGCTGTAATGACTGTGGGCACTCGAGATGCCATGGATTCCACAAGTTTGCGCAAATGTTGATGTTCCATATTACCCAGCATTATTTTACAATATTCCATAGAGCTTTTTATGATGTTACTGAAATGCTTGGCTTTCTCTGTCTTCAAGTGCCCCCATAAATGCTCGATAGGGTTTAGGTCATGTGACACTGGAGCAGAGTCCACTGTCCTGATTTGATATTTGTAGGTCTTCAAGCAGTTGTTGCAAAGCGTTGGTGTTTTAGGTCACTTTTCTGCTTCATAAATTTTCCACTACAAAGATCAAGACAAGCGTTTTCACTGGTGCGCTCAGACTTATGGCTCTCGCTGTATATATTTTGTGTGCATCTCATTTCAAAATGAGGTGGGTGGTTGTAGTTATGTCTTATGTCGTACCAGGATACACACGAGCCTCTAACGAACAGGTAGGACGTTCATCCGCGAAACAGGCGCGTAGCTGAGAAACTGAACTGGCGTGTGATTTTACCGCCGCAACAGGAAGGGTGATGGGAGCGCTGCCGAGGATTATGGGGGATTATTACCTTTTGATCTGCTCCAAAACAGGATGGTGACGGGAAGAAGCGACCACATTATCCTGCCCTCCACTTTCCTCCCTCCACTTTATAGTAGAGCTCACACTTTTGATGTGAGAGGCAGCGTGTAACGTTTGCGCCGTGCTATGTGGAGGCTGAAGCAGAATTTAATGGCTGACAGCAGCAGGCCGCTGAATCATGTCACACTAAATCTTATGTGGGGTTTTTGGCTGAATAGAAAGTGTTTTATGGGCTTGATCTCATAACGAGTAATGTTTTTCTGTAGGATGGAAGAAATAAGATCTTCTGTGGGTTTTTTCCAGTGTGTGGGAATGTGTGTTTACAAGATGCTGATATTGTGATTTATACAATACACCACTGACGGAATGGTGCCAGTCTTGTGTGGTTAGTAAGTGCAAGTGGTTACTCAGTGAAAAGTCACAGGTTGGGTAGGGTTGGGTGGTATCAACTTTTTCATACTCTCGGATAATGGTGTGTGTTGGGTTGAGTTGGGTCGGTTCTCAACCACCTCGGAACTCGAATTTGTTTCTCTACACATTCAAAAATTGTCTCCGTTCTCGTCGTTTGCTCGGTACTTGGCGCACTTGCTTAAACTTGTATATGTAGAGCGACTCGATTCATGATTCACAATTCAGTACTTTTTTTTTTTTTTTCCTCATTGTGTCTCTCATAGTTGAAGTGTAGCTATGATGAAAATTACAGACCTCTCTCATCTTTCTAAGTAGGAGAACTTGCACAGTCAGTGGCTGACTAAATACTTTTTTGCCCCACTGTATGTGTATTATGTGGATATTCCATTGTGTGTGTTGAACAGAGACAATTTTTTTTTTAGTCAATATGTGTAGAGAAACAAATTCGACAAGTTCCGAGGTGGTTGAGAACCGACCCACGTCCCCAACCCACTCCCACTCAACCCACCCCACACCATTATCTGAGAGTATGAAAAAGGTTGATACCACCCAACCCTACCCCAACCTGTGACTTTTTACTTGCTTAAACTTGTATATTTTCAGCGACTCGATTCGTGATTCACAATTCAGTAGACATTGATTCAATGATTCAGTCACAATAGCTCTTGCTCAGTGAAGATCTGCGCTGTGTTTATCGTGTTTTTCTTTATTTTTAAATCTACAGCACTGAATTCTTAGTGCAAATAAATCCCCATGAGTCCTAAAAAGGTTAGTTTATAAGAGCCAACCGAAAGAAAATCAGGAACCGTATCCTCTGGAACACAGTTAGCATTATCAGCTATGCTAGCGTCCCGAGTTCACCAATAGAGTAAGTGTTTTGCTTTTTGCTTTTCACTTTCAATCCATTACTCGATAAATTACATGCGATTTTAGCACTTTCTTAAAAAATAATAAGCTTTGTGTTAATGATTTTGGCCAACTGTATGTATGATACAGTAGAGACTAGATTAAAACCCCTCAGTTCATGATACATTTAACTTGTGATGGATTTGTTGAACATATCTCTGTCATAAACGAGGGAGCTCCTGTACAATACAACTCCATTAATGCATATAATGTTATACAGGGGGTCTAGAACTGATTAATTCTATTTACGTTATTCCTTATGGGAACAATTTGGTCGGTACTCATCGTTTTCGGTTCTCGACAAGCCTTCTGGAACGGATTACTGACGAGATCCGAGGTACCACTTTTTGGAAAGAAAATGAGAACATCACAACTTTAGGTCATGAGTGTAGACTCAAGTGTAACGACTGCATACATAAACCCATACTGGCCACTGTATTGAATACACCTTGCTAGTACCAGGTTGGATCTCCTTCAGGATCTGCCTTCAGAACTGCCTTAAATCTTTGTGGCATAGTTTCAACAAGGTGCTGGAAACATTCCTCATCGATTTTGGTCTATACTGTCGGCTGCACATCCATGTGAATCTCCCCATTCCATCACCTCAATAAGGTGCTTTATTTGATTGAGATCTGGTAACTGTGGAGCCATTTGAGTCAGTGATACTCCTTATCATGTTCAAGAAACCAGTTGGAGATGATTTGAGCTTTGTGACACATCCTGCTGGAAGTAGAAATCACAAGATGGTACAATGTGCTCATAAAGGGATGCACATGGTCAGCAGCAATACTCAGACAGGCTGTGGGGTTTAAAACAATGCTCAGTTGGTAATAAGGGGCCCAACGTGTGCCAAGAAAAACCCTCACACCATTACACCACCAGCAGCCTGAACCATTGATACAAGGATCCATGCTTTCATGTTCTTTGTCACATTCTGATCAGCAGAAATTGAGATTCGTCAGACCAGACAATGGTTTTCAAATCTTCTACTGTCTAATTTTGGTGAGCCCGTGTATATTGAAGCTCAGTAGCTGACAGGGCACGCGGTGTGGTCTTCCACTGTGGTGGCCCATCTGCTTCAAGTTTCAATGTGTTGTTCATTCAGAGATATTGTTACCTTGGTTGTAACGAGTGGTTATTTGAGTTACTGTTACCTTTCTATCTATAAGGAACCAGTCCATCCTTTCTCCTCTGATTTCTGGTATCAAGAGGCGTTTTCACCCACAGAGCTCACTGGATATTTTCTCTTTATCGGACCATTCTCTGTAAAACCTGGAGATGGCGCTGTGTGTGAAAATCCCAGTAGATCAGCAGTTTCTGAAACACTCCGACCAGCCAGTCTAGCACCAACAACCATGCCATGTTCAAAAGTCACTTAAATCTCCTTTCTTCCCCTTTCTGATGTTCAGTTTTGAAATTCAGTAGGTCGCCTTGAAATGGATTTGGATTTGCTGCCATGTGATAGGCTGATTAATGAGTAGTTGAGCAGGTGTACCTAATAAAGTGGCTGGTGAGTCTACATCTACGTTACATATATTATATATAGTAATGCTGCAGTATAAACAGTAGAACCAAATCCCTACCAGTCGACATTTTTCACAATGTATAAAGTCAAACCCCCCAGCCCTAGGATGCTGCCCCTCGTGCCCTAGCTGATGCCCTAGCTCATTTTCGGACGCCCACCCTCTCGCAGTTGCTCAGCCTTGTCATACTCCACGTGCACCTGCGATGCAGTCACAAAGCTACGCCGAGCTATTTGAGGCGAGACATCTGTTTCAACTGTGTGTCGCTTTTTAATTGTCTCCATATTTCTCGGAGGTCTGTCGGCGTGAGCCATTACATTCATTAGAAAAATGAACGCAGCCTTTTCCTGCGAAAAAGAAGCTTCCTGCTCGCTGATTTATCTGCTGCTGCGTTCAGAGCAGATGGATCATATCGTCAAATTAAGTGATGCATTGTCGCGAACGCCACAGCCATAAACCACATGGATTGATAATTGTGGCTTATGATGTTTAATCTCAGCATGGTCTGCTGGCTCAGGTCCTTCCCGGCAAATCCGAAATCTGGGCCTGTTTTGCTTAGCGCTCATAGTTGAGCAGACAGTGGATGCAGATGATAGTGGCTGTAGAGGAGGTGGGTGGAGGGAAGGGAAGATCTCAACCGTAGTGCGTAGTTTTCAGTAGTGCTGGGTGGTATGACCAAATATCTGTATCACTTTTTTTTAAAGATTCTAACTTCTACCTATCTAGATTTTCTTTTTCCAATGGAGCATTGTCTCAAAGCAACTTCACAAGTTTAGATTATCTCCTAATATCTACGTCCAATCCCAAATTGAGCAAGCCTAGGGCGACAGTGGCAAGGAAAACCCCCTAAGTGTTGAGGAAGAAACCTTGGGAGGACCAAGACTCAAAAAGGGACCCAACCTCCTTGGGCGGCGTAGATGATAAATCTAAGAATGAAACTAAAGTCATGGAGTCATAGTTCATGTATGAGTGATCTCATCGTCTGATCGATCCAATCCGATAACACTCCTAGTCAGAAGTAGGTAGAATATTTAAATATTTTATATTATATGTATATAATGAAGGGTTTTATTACTATAGGGTTTACTTCTCCCTACAGAATGGGAAGTGGGAATTCTCTTTATTTAACATCAGCTGCAGTGGCCTTCTCATGAACAGCACAAGCACCAGTTGGGGCAGTGTGTCGCTCAACAACAAAAGCAGGATTGAAGCGCTCCGCACCAGGCCTCAACTCGAGCCTGACCGTCATCAGATCCCAAACAGTTCCTGGGTTTGTCACTAAAGAGCAGTCCAGGTTTCACGACACAACTGCAAAAGGTGCCTGGCTGTCAATGGTAAAACACATGATAGGTGAGGTGACAACAAATTTCCTTCTGCTAACACCTGGAAATGGTTTGCCAGTGTTTATAGAGATGGGTGTGTAGTGAAGGTGCAACCTGGGTCTGGATGGTGGATAACAGAACTTTGGGAGCTGCTCGTGCTTGTTGGCGGATCAAACGATCCGCTCTACTGGTGGTCTTTCTGGATCGTCCAGAGCCTGTTCACCGTGTGTGCATGCCCTCATGGAACCACTGCCCCCAGCACCTTCTATCAGCTAGGTCAGAACGGCCTGGACGGCAGCAGTTTGTTAAAATGACCATTTCTCAGTCCAGTGATGCCCCTCTCAAAGTCTGTCAACTGGACAAAATCTCTGAGTGCATCATAGAGGCATGTGTAGCAGTCTACGATCTCTCACCAAGAGGTACACTACCCAAAAGTAGACTGAGAGCCTTTTTATAGGGCTGTGAGGGAAGCAATTTTACGTCCTCTTGTGGCAAGACCCAGTGTCTAATCAGAGCACACCTGTAATCATTTACATATCTTTCTCAGACAGAACTGCATGCCAAGTTTTGCAGAAATCCCACATTTCTATTTTTTTTAATGAGTATATGTGGGTGGGAATCAGTATGCATGAAACAGTTGCAGAATGTAAACAGGTACTGTGCAAACTCCAGCATCCTTCGGAAAGGCTGATGGAGCTTTATGCAAGGACAGAAATGTACAGAACCTAGCTGTTTAGTCCTGCTGTTCCAGTCTCATCTTTAATCTTAACACCTGATGTTGTTTTTTTTCACAAGTTTTCATGGATTATAAAATCCATACCATCCCCTATAGTACACCAAGATTGTTGTAACCAACGGTCTATGGGTGGCTTGACTGGGTATGTGATATGACTTGGTATGATTAAGTCGCTGCCCCACCCTGTACCTCAATGCCCCTTCAGATACCAACTCCAGCTCTTTCATCTGTTGCTCTGTAAACGGCCGCCTTTCAACACGGCGTTGTTTATGGAGGAGCAGATTTGTTTGGGCGCTAGTTACAGACTCGGAGGAGCTAGGCGTGGGTGATTTAATGGTGGGGGCCTGCACCACGCTGCGATGGACTTCTGCTCGCCTCGTCCTGCTTATCTATCGCTCGCGTGCAGCTCGTCGTTATTGGCAGACCTCCGTGTTTAATAAGAGCTCTTCCACCGGAGAGGTTCACGCTCGTACACGGCGGAATTTGCATGATTGGTCGGAGAGGCGTTAGCTCCCTCGCTCACTGACCTCTCTGTAGGACATTTGGACGTTTTAGCTGCAGTGCAGCTCTGTAACAGGATGATAATGAGGTGTGGGGCGGCAGGTTTATGGACAAGACCATTAATATGATGGACGTGCAGAAGTAGTGTGCGGATAATGATGCTACGGGAAATGTCATGTTAAATAAAAAGGTGTGTACGCCTGCACCTACGGGCTGATCCATCTCAATAATGAATTGGCTTACATTGGTGAAGTCTGTGGGATGGTTTCATTTATATCAGTCACTTTTTTGTACAACCGATGGGTTTATTTATCTTCTAAAGAATATAATCTGCTCCTCAGTGCAGTTCAATGAGCGGATGTCTATAAGGTACTCGTATTTCTAACCTGAGATTCAAGGTGATATACACGTTCATATCCACTTCATAGTGGGTTCTGGAGCATCCATAAAAGTTTTACACACGAACAAGTCTGCTGGCAGCTCCTTCATTTGGGACTTCTGCTTACAGAGGGCACATCACGTTCTCTGAGACTGGCAGTTACAGCGACTACACCCCAGTACTGGTAACACTGGAAAATGGAACAATGGTCTTATGGATAGGCTCTGGAACAATGACCACGCCTTTTTGACTTGGAAAATAATAAGGCAGTTAGGCTACTTCACTAGGACTGATAGGGCTAAGCTCAATTAATGGAACAGCTGCAGGTACAGAGGCCACGCCTTCTTCACCAAGACTGACGGGTACAGCGGTTATGCCAAGTTTAATGGAACTAGCGGGCATTGAGGTTACTCCTCCCTCCAACAATAGACCCATGTTCTTAAACTGCCTCGTGTCGTTGAATGAAATGGTCATTGACCGGACATCTTTTTATGCTACTGTAGTGTTGGTCAACTAGTGGTCACAATATTGGAACTTGAAAAGGCTCAGGTACAAAGGCCATGCCTGTTTGGTTACAACGACCGCACCTCTTTAATGGAAAAATGGGCCACTGTGGCAACTGAATAGCTTCAGGTGCAGCGGCTTTGTTTCATTTAATGGGAAGGACCAGTTCTGAGGCCATGTGTTATTTACCGGGACATACAAACACAAAGACCACACCTCCTTCACTGTGACTGAGCCGGCACACCCCCTTCAATAGGACTTTTAGCAACAGTGGACTATTGGTCTGATGGGAAAGCTCAGGTAAAGCGGAAACACCTTATTTGTGAGGATCATCCCAGGCCAGATATATAGTGACACCTCCTTCCCTGGGACTGCCACTACTGTTCCTGTCGCATACCGCGCTCATTCAGATGCCCTTTCACACTGATCCCTGAGCTCTCTGCATGACTTAAACAGCGGCTCGATCATAATACCATGAATGCTTGTCAGAATTTGGTTACCAAGCAACAGTTTCTATGGTCACCCTAGGGTGTGTAGTCTCACACAGCTACTGTTTGTGTCTGACCTGCTTGTTAGCTATCTGTATTTAATAAGGATATTGTGGTAGCCTAGCGGGTAAGGTACTGGACTCTGGACCAGAAGGTCCAGGGTTCAAATCCCACCTCTGCCAAGCTGCCACTGTTGGGTCCTTGAGCAAGACCCTTAACCCACAATTGCTTGGATTGTAAGATTGTATCAGTTGTAAGTCACTCTGTATAAGGTCGTCTGCTAAATGCTGTAAATGTAAATGGATATGGTATAGCAGGTCATATTTTATCGGATTACCCTTGTATTGATGCATTTGGCCACACTTACATGTGTACAGTGGAAGCACAGAGCTAAAGCGTTGAGTCTCCCAAAGCCTAAGATCCCAAGGCACCATACCAGGCTGGAGTGGAGTAACAAATCCATCATCTGACAGTTTATTCTGTTTTTGCCGGATGCCTGACTAACCCTGTCTGACTCGAATGCTTAGTGCCAACTGTAAATTAGGGCTGCCAAAATGAGAATACCAGGAATACATTTCCATTGAAAGTTTGAACCTTGGTTATATGAAGACACCTCTTTTCTCCATAAGGGAAATGAGGAAACCACAAGAACAGCTAATTTACACAAGGTCCATTTATTGAAGATGTTTCACCTCTCATCCGAAAGGCTTCTTCAGTACTGGAAGTTAATGAGGAGTCCCAGTAATGTAACCTCTAGTGGGGCTGCCATCTTGGAGGTGGTCCTGAGAGACCGTGACCCAACCTCGCTTCTCAACCACCTCGGAACTTCGGTTCTCGATGCATTTTGACTACAACCATTTGTCTCGGTTCTCGTTGTTTCCTCGGTACTCTTGCACACTTGCTTAATATTAAGTCTAGCCGCATGACTCGTTTAGGCCAAAACTCAATTCAGTAGACAGTGGTTCAGATTCACAATAGCGCTTTTACAGTGAGGATGTCCGCTGTGTTTATCATGTACATCGGTACTGCATTCATAGTGACAATAAATCTCCATGAGTCCTAAAAGGGTTTATATTGACAGCCAACTGAAAGGAAAACAGGAACTGAATCCTCTTGGCTTTCAGGCAGTTAGCATCAGCAGCTATGCTAGCGCCCTGAGTTCACCAATAGAGTAAGTGTTTTGCTTTTATTTTTCAATTTCAATCCATTACTCACTAAATTACATGAGATTTTCCAGAACTTTATTATAAAATAAGCTTTGTGTTAATGATTTTGGCCAACTGTAGGTTGTTCCGCTATGATAGAGTATAGACCTGGGGTGTGTATTTGAAAGGACTTCACAATAGTTATATGACGATACATTGTGATACGATGCATATTGCGATACTCCACATACTTCAGTGAAAATATAAAAACAGCTAAAATACAGTGGTGCTTAAGTTTGTAAACCCTTTAGAATTTTCTAGATTTCTGCATAAATATGACCTAAAACATCATCAGATTTTCACACAAGTCTTAAAAGTAGATAGAGAGAACCCAGTTAATAAATGAGCAAGTATAATATTTTTGTCTCATTTGTTTTATTGAGGACAATGATCCAATATTACATATTATACCACAGTTAGCTCCGACCCTGCAATCTGATTGGCTGAGAGACGCTCTGGCCGTGCCATTATTGGCCGATAACAGCACTCTGACCGGCGCTCTATAAGTATTGCTCCGCGGCATACACACGTAACCTAGCAACGATGCCCGCCCTAAAAAGTTATAATGAGTAAAACACTGCCGAAATGAAAGCTATAATTAGTTTATAAAATCTATTGGTTTTGAAAATGATTTAAATTTGGAAGATGAAGCTATTAATGACCAACCTGAGCCAAAGGTTTATCACCTTCAGGATTTGGAAGCGCTGGAAAAGCCAAACGAAGTCAGTCCTTTAATTCATTGATGAATTCAATTTACATGATTCCTTATGGGAAACAATTGCTCGGTTCTCATTTTCGGTTCTCGACAAGCCTTCTGGAACGAATTAACCACAAGAACCGAGTTCCACTGTGTTTTAGATACTTTTTGGAAGCTTCAAAAAATTATTAGCCACAGATATGAGGCTAGGTCAAGTCTCCAGCCTTGTTTTCCAGGCTTGCTGCTACCTAGCATGAAGATATCGTGTGGCTCTTCTGGCACATGTGTGGATGCCCAGATAGCACTGTGAGAGCAGCTTAGAGCAGCCGGGGTTCAAACAGGATGAGGTCAGGGGTTATCCTGCAGCGCAAGCCGCCTGAGGCGTCACTCTTGACTTTCCTGCTTCTCCAAACACCTAATTTAATGGAGGAAAAAGCCGTTTAATTCACTCCAACATGGTTCCTATTTGCTGGTGCTTTTAAGTTTATAATGGAAATGTTTTAAGTGGGATATCCTGTTTTGCTCCTCCTTTTCTTGTTTATCCGGCCTCATGGAAAGCAGGCGTGTGTTTGATCCATCTTCGACAGCCAGACCTTTTTACGGAATTATGGGATCTATACAGGTTAAGCTACCGCTTGTAATAATACACTGTAGAGCCAGAAGTTTGTGGACACCCAAAAAGTACGTTAATAAGAACATAACAGTTTGGTATGGAAGTTTTTGTAGCATGGAGTCTTTCACTTCTCTGAAAGCTGGGAGAAATGAAAATAAATAAAATCTCGTGTAATGGTTTTTAGTAAAGGATCACGATCCATGGTATTTTCACAATTATATTTCCAAGGTGATTTTTAAGACTAATTTGCATGTTAACACACCCACCTAAGTCATTTCTCTACTAAAAATCTGGCTCCACAAAATAACAAATAACAAAGGCCTTAATAAAGTGCACTTCAACAAACTGTAAACAGTTGCAACAAGTAAATATCACCACCATGTTCTAGGTGTCCACAAGTACAGTGGTACCTCGGTTGAGTTATTAGGAAAACGTTTGGCCACTTGCTAGGCAGTAATGAGGGTTAACCTTTTATAGAAGTCCATTTTTGTTTTTAGAATGATGAACTATAGAGGTTGCTTCCAGCTCTTGTCTGGTTGTAATGTTGGACAGGTAAAATGTCACGGCACCAGTCATCTTTCAAATACCTGTGAAATTGTTTGATTCTGTGCTCTTTCTGGTCACATTCGGTGTACTCTTTGGAGCGCTTCCTTTTGAGGTGGGTGAACGTGTTTGTTGTACCAATCTTGTCTTCGTATATCTTACATTTACAGCAGTTAGCGACTTACAATTGGTACAGTCTTACTGTCCAAGCAACTGTGGGTTAAGGGCCTTGCTCAAGGACCCAACAGTGGCAGCTTAGCAGAGGTGGGATTTGAACCCTGAACCTTGTGGTCCATAGTCCTGTACCTTACCCGCTAGGCTACCACAGTCCCACATATCTTGCCTCCAACTGTTTGTGTCGGGTCCGTTGTGTAAAATCCAAACCAAACTTGTAATTGAGGATGAAGTTTTTGGCTCAAGCTCCATTGTGTCGTCAGCCATGCTACTGTGTTGCTAAAAGTGTTGTGACTCACCCTGTCTGAACTGTTATTGATTCGATTGTGTGTCTGTCAGGGAAAACGTGAGGTGACTGGCAAATAAAGGTCAACCTTGTTGTTAGTCATCTTGGGATGCCGAGTGAAATCTGTTCAGATTGATGTTTATATATTTGAATCCTTCACGTTCCACTAGATTTTGCACCATGACTGTGAGGTCAGGCACAGATGTTGGACAGTAAGCTCTGGCTCATTGGTGCAGTTTTTGTTCAGTTTGCTGTGTGTGTTGGATTGACAGACATCACATTTTGTGCTTTTATGTAAACTTCAAGCTGTTTGTACATACCTGGATGGATTTGTTAGGCAAATCATAGTACAAGTTGGGTTGGTTCAGGGTTTGAAATTCGCCCTGCTAGGTACCGAATGATGCGTATTGCAGTTCAATGGGATGATTCAGCCAAAAATAACATTTACATAATGTCTTCAAATGTGCTTGATCAGCCAAAAACATGCTTCTGGCTAAAGTTGATTGTTTTAGTTTTGCTCTGGCTCTTCAGTGCTAGTGTTACTAATGATACAGCATTAGTTTATTATATGGTGCATAATATGGGGTTGGGAAATATGACAATTTTATGGTCTCGTGATACATTTTATCATCTTGATGGATCATATGCTTTTCTGAGGATATCGAGGATATCATCAGTGCTTAAAGAACAGTGAAAAACTGCATATTTCGATGACACAGGGATTACTGTAATGCTAACCCTAACCTCAGCAACCGAAAGCAAATATTTTGGCTCTTTTAGTTATCAAATAAAAGTTGCCAGTTAAAGAAGTGAGGACCGGAAAAAGTCTCCACTAGTCAAAATTCCAGGTTTTCCTTTTGCTGTAGGGACATCTGGTCCTCATGAGTATAGCAAGACAAGATGCACACAGAAAAATAGCATATTTTGCTAATAAAGATTGTAATCCTGTTTAATTGGAGGAATGCAGTACATTTTGAATATAAATCATCAAGTATGGGATAATATTTGAAAAGTAGTTTTTGAGAATGTCGCTGCTGGTGCATTTTGTTTGATGTTTAGGGTTTTTTGGTATACATACTGCAAAGCCCTAATGTGCACTATAACTTGTATTTCAGCTGTTATATTTTCAGTGAACTATATGGAATATCGCAATATGCATTGTATCAATGTATTGTGATATAATCGTATCGTGATGCGTATCGTATCGTGAGGTCCTTTCCGATACCCACCCCTACTGTACATAAAGTGAGAGAGAATCAACAAGATAAGAAGCACTGATGCCATCTGATACTTGGCAGAATGTAAATACGGCACGATGACGCCACAGATATGCAAATTAGCACATTTTATGTCATCCTAGCGACATTTAGTGACACCAAGCAGGTTTTAGTTACTTTCCTCTGAAAAAAGTTGGCAACATTGGCTGATATCCGATCCATAATTTTGGAGTGGTGTGTCTGTAGTGTTTGTACACCACCGTGTATATAAAGATCACCACAAATGACAGAAGTATGGCAATTTTCTGAAATTCTGAAACTGTTTAAGCTAAAGGCACACCATAACAAGCATATACAGTGGGGCAAAAAAGTATTTGGTCAGCCACTGATTGTGCAAGTTCTCTTACTTAGAAAGATGAGAGAGGTCTGTAATTTTCATCATAGCTACACTTCAACTATGAGAGACACAATGAGAAGAAAAAAAATCCAGGAAATCACACTGTAGGATTTTTAAAGAATTTAATTGTAAATCATGGTGGAAAACAAGTATTCGGTCAATAAATTTGGTTCAACTCAATACTTTGTAGCATAACCTTTGTTGGCAATGACAGAGGCCAAACGTTTCCTGTAAGTCTTCACCAGGTTGGCACACACTGTAGCTGGTATTGTGGCCCATTCCTCCATGCAGATCTCCTCTAGAGCAGTGATGTTTTGGGGCTGTCTACATTTTTTTCCTGGTGTCCTTCAACAGCTCTTTGGTCTTGGCCATGGTTGAGTTTGTGGTCTGACTGAAGTTACAGGTCTGTGAGAGCCAGAAATCTTGCTTGTTTCGTTATTGACCAAATACTTATTTTCCACCATACGTTACAATTAATTTCTTTACAAATCCTACAATGTGATTTCCTGTATTTTTTTTCCCTCATTTTGTCTCTCATAGTTGAAGTGTAGCTATGATGAAAATTACAGACCTCTCTCATCTTTCTAGTAGGAGAGCTCTTGCACAATCAGTGGCTTGACTAAATACTTTTTTTTGCCCCACTGTAGGCTAGCTAATTGGTGCATTTAAGGGCTTATAGTGGGGCTAGATTTGGTGCACTGTATCAGTGAGGCAGTAATTAAGTGATCACTGAACCTGAGTTTTTGTTAATCACCGATGACCGAACACCCTAAGTGATATAATCGTAAAAGTATTTGTAGTAATCATATCTTCTGGGTTTCTGGTTCTGGTTTGTTCTATGTAGCAGCAGCTTAGCAGAGTTGACAGGGGTGTGTGTGTGTGGGTGTGTGTGTTTGTGTTTGTCTACTCTGCAGTCCCCGAGGACGTCTGTCTGGCTGCTCATGATGGACAGGTGCTGTGACCAAGAGGACTCTTGGGAGTGATGGCTATCGCAGGCATTAGTTTAATGCAGGTCTTGCACACGGTTGTCCCATAAAGAGCCTCATATGTATTCATTAGGGCGAGGAGGCTGTCACGCCGACACACATTTGATGTTATTACACGCCCTCTGACTGACTGCTCATTACCCTGACATGTCTGATCGATGTCTCTATCCATACATGTGGCTCTCTGGTTGGTCAGTGAAATGGGCTAATGTGGCTGCAGAGTTTTAGGACCTTTGCTTCAAGTTCCTATTAGGAGTTATTGATAATAAATTTTCAGTAACTGCTTTGGCGGTGGCGCGGTCACCTCAAAGCTCCAGCGTCCCTGGTGCGATCCTGACCTCAGACCCTATGTGGAATTTGCGTGTCCTCCCAGTGTCCGTGTGGGTTCACTCTGGGTGCTCCATGTTTGGACTGTGGTGGTCTAGCGGTTAAGGTGCTGGACTATGAACCAGAAGGTCCAGGGTTCCCATTTTGTCAAGCTGCCACTGTTTGGTCCCTTAATTTGCTATTGCTTGGATTGTGAGGTGGTAGCAACTACTGGTCGGCCGATATGGGTTATTTAATTGCCGATGCCGATATTTAGAGGGCATGGTGACCGACGGTCTATTTTTATAGTTCAGAAATAAAACCTTATTAAAAGATTTTTTGCAGCAGCATTTACAACCAGATAACATCATCTTGTTTTGGGGGGAAAAAAACTAAAATGTAAATACTTTGTAATGCTCCATTCTCAATGAATGTTCTCTCAGCATCTCTGTTTTCAGTCACTTAGTAGTCCAACTTTATGAGCTGCAAGTTGTAATGCAGGAAAATGGCATTAATCAGCCCGATTTAATCACTGGCTAATTAATCGCTCTATCTCTAGTAGCAGCTGTAAGTCACTCTGAATGAGGGCATCTGCTAAATGCAGTAAAAGTAAATGTATGTAAATGTTCCAGTTTCTTCCCACAGTCCAAAATATGTGTGTTTAGGTAATTGGTGTTTCTAAAGTGCCCTTAATGTGGGTGTAGGTATGTATGTATGTGCCCTACAATGGATTGGTGCCCTGTCTAGGGTCGTTCCACTGGGTAGGCACTGGCTATCCCATGACCCTGGCCAGGATTAAGCAGATAAGAAAGTGAATGAATGATCATTCTGGCCTTGGTGAAGGTCCAGGAGGTGTCAGTACATCGCTGGCACCACTTTAATCCAGTCGTACCCCTCTATCGGAATGTCACTCATTCTACAAAATGATTTGGATAGTGAACACGGAGTAGCAGGAACCTGTTACCATTTCTTTCTAATGGGACAGTTTCTATGTATACCTACACTAAACGATCACTTTATTAGGGATTGGGATTGTGGTGGCCTAGTGGTTAAGATACTAGACTATGGACCAGAAGGTCCAGGGTTCAAATCCCACCACTGGTAAACCATCATTGTTGTGGCCTTAACCCACAACTGCTTCAATTGTAACTGTATCAATTGTAAGTCTCTCTGGATGAGGGCGTCTTTTAAATGCCATACATTTAAATGTAAATCTATTGGGTATGGCTTCTTGCTTCTGCACTCATTATCTGTGTTATCAGTTCCACTTACCATATAGAGGCACTTTGTAGTTCTACAATTACAGACTGTAGTCCATCTGTTTCTCTACATACTATGTTCATCCCCTTTACTCTGTTCTCTAATGGTCAGGACCAGCACAGATCAGCTACTATTTGGGTGGTGGATCCTTCTCAGCCCTGCACTTACCCTGATGTGGTTTTGGTGTGTTAGTGTGTTGTATTCTGGGTTATGTCTGATGTCATCTGTTTTAAACTACATTCCAGTTGTACATCATTGCTCTTAATACTCTGGAGGTAAATAAAGGTTTTGGCCCAGGCGTACGTTCAGGCTAAACAGAAATAATGACATGATCAGCAGAATTCATTAATTTCGGGTATAGTAGCGAAGAAAACTAGAGGACTCCCTTCACAGTTGTATTATAATAGTGATTATTCGGTACACCCTTTGAGAATCGTCTCCAAACAGCTCTAACAAACTCCATGATTGGTTTCTGTCACCCTGTAAGAGGGCAGAACCAGGAATGCTGTCCTTCCCTCTCCAGATATCAGGTTAACACCTGTTTTATTTGGACCGCTATCATTTGGAGGACGTGTAACACTAATTTTCAGAGGCAGCTCTGTGATGTTGTGATAAAAGCTTAAGAGGTTACAGTGATAGATGTAATATTGGCACATGCCCTGCCATCCACTCAGGGTTATCTGACAGCGGCGCCCCAAATCTTGCTGAGTTAAACGGAGAGGACAGGAGCTGACAGGGACCCCAGAGAGGGACAGCTCTCCTACCCATGTGTGTGAGTGTGTCTCTGTGGGAGGCGGAGGGTAAATGAAGTGTCGCCAGGGACAAACCTTCCCACAGGCGCACAGCTGATAACCAGAAACTATGGGTTCCAGAAGAGAGGAGAGAGAGGCTTTACATTTACTCTGTCGGAGTCCATCAAGCCATGATTGACTTCATTCAGGCTAATTCCACACTCAAAGGCTTCAAGTCAGATAAGATGGTTGCGTATTGATGGAGTGCGAAGCTGAATAAAATGCTTTTTAGACTGCAATTACAGTACTACACCAGCTATACAGGTCTCCCTGTCCCGGGGGAGGAGCGGGAGAGGCAAACAAGATACACACATTAGATTTAAATAGGACTCATTAATTTGAATTTGAAATTCAAATCGCTCGCTCACATTATCCTAACCACATATCATAGCGCTTTGTGTATACAGTTTGATTAGCGCTGTGCTATTCCCAGTAGTCTGCAGCAATATCCAACAGAGCAGGGAGGATCAGAGTTAGTCAGTTTGTAGTTTGACATGCTTTTACATGCATTCACAGTTCTCAGTCTTCTAGTGGACTGGAGTGACCAAGCTTGGACCACGAGACCGGAAAAGCCATGATTCAGCATTGTAGCCATGGCCAGAATTGATTTTGCCGGCTTTGTAAACACAGTTCAGCTAATTGTTGGCGGGAAATCATTTTCTGTATTTACACATGCCTGTATGTGGTTGTATCTTTTCAGCGTTTGGAGATGGCAAGCTTAGCTAGCTTGGTATCTAACATGGGAAAACTGCAACAGTAACAGATGGGTGTACTACCAAGTCAAGTGTAATCCAGTGGAACATGTAATAACGTATGGAATTGTAGCACACTGCTAACATCAGACATGCAGTACTGTGGGAAAAGTCTTAGGCCACCATTAGATTAGAGGTTCCACTGTTTTAGCAATGATGTAAGGTCTCTTTATTCGAATACAGCCAGAAAATACAGGACATTTGTATGCAGTATAAAAATAATGAAGAAAATGAATCAGTAAAAACAGCTTCTTTAGGCCACAGTGGCTTAAAGAAGCTTGATCAGGTATGGTCTCTTTGGAAGGGTAGCAACCAAGAAACAGTTCAGAATAGGAACAGGGTGAAAAGGTTAAGATGTGCTAAAGCTCACAAAGACTGGAATGAAGATCAGTGGAAAAGAGGCTTAAGGAGTGACAAATGCAAGTTTGATTTTTGGGTCCCGTCATTGGTAATATGACATATATGGTCATTACCATTCTCAAACAGATTCTATTGGTGGCCTAAGGGACTTTTGGCATGTAAGTGAGTTTAGGAATGGGAACCATAGATTTGATTGAATTCTGACAATATTAATGTCCTCTTGCTTAGAGAATTTTGCTGAGTTAAAACTGCATGACCCCCATTTCTTGTTGTGACAGTGATTAAATGCTTATATACTATATACATTAAACACTATTTTCATTGTGTGTCTGTGTATTTAGCAAATACCCCATAGGCTATTAGTACTACTTATATATAAAAATGCTTAGAATAAAAATGCTCCATATTTTTTGTCGAGTTTAGTGTTTGGATAGTGTGGTGGGGAATTAAATATTCCCTATGTTATTGTTGGTAAGTGATTCAGCTAGCTGATTCAAATATGAAATGTACCTACATGTTTTTTTTGCACCACTTCATTCTACGCTACAATGTCCAGATTCAGTATTGATCCACCAATAACAAGCACTTATCATCTGTCTCTCCTTTGTGTAGTACCCGTCATCCGTCATGTGCTGCTGGTGGGGTTCATGTGTCGCTCTGGGGGGTTGTTGTGAGTTGATATGAAATGTAGGTCAGGTATGAGAAAGGAGTCATCGATTCTGAGGACTGACCATTTATTGCCAGACCTCTGCTTTGTTCAGCTCATGGCAGGTCGGGCGCCTATAGGGCATAAGACGCATAAACCCTGCATTTTCTCACTGTCTTTTGTGCAGCATGGGAAGAAGGGGGTGTCTCTATGTGGGCCACTTCCCCTCAGGGCTACTCTTGACTTTTTGACGCTCTTTTGATAGTGCATTTCATGCTGCAAGGCTGGAAATGGACAACTTAATGGTGCTTGGTTGTACAAAATCAGATTGTGGAAGTTGTCCGCCGTGAATTCCTTTCAGTCGTTTTGTTGTCATCCGCTAGAAAACCTGATGTTTTTTATCCATGCGTCATGAAATTGTCTTTTATTTTTGTCCGGTTTCTCTCATTGCGCATATTTTCTTCTTGTTAGGTGTTCACTTCGCTTGGAGGAAATAACTTCTCTCAGAAATGTTTAACATATTTGTTCAGATCACTGACACCTACAGTCTTTATTTTCCTGTTTGAAATCGCTTTTTTCTTCATTTTAGCCTGAATAAGGAACATCTACCTTGTGGCCATTATAAGTCTACATTCATCTACATTTTAGACATGTTTGCAGATACAATCACTAACTGTTAAGCAAATGTTATTGGGATGATGGATCATTCTCAGTACAGCAGTGAAACTGACATGGTAGTGTTTGTGGGCTGGTATGAATGTGCCAGGACCAGCAGTGCTACAGTGGGGCAAAAAAGTATTAGTCAGCCACTGATTGTGCAGTTCTCCTACTTAGAAGATGAGAGAGGTCTGTAATTTTTCATCAAGCTACACTTCAGCTATGAGAGGACAAAATGAGGAAAAAAAATCCAGGAAATACCATTGTAAGGATTTTTAAAGAATTTTAATTGTAAAATTTATTGGTGGAAAATAAGTATTTTGTTCAATAACAAAAGTTCAACTCATACTTTGTTAACATAACCTGTGTTGGCAATGACAGAGGTCCAACGTTTTCCTGTAAGTCTTCACCAGGTTGGCACACACTAGCTGGTATTCTGGCCCATTCCTCCATGCAGATCTCCTCTAGAGCAGTGATGTTTTGGGGCTGTCTTCATTTTTTTCCCTGGTGTCCTTTGACAGCTCTTTGGTCTTGGCCATGGTTGAGTTTGGAGTCTGACTGAAGTTACAGGTCTGTGAGAGCATAAATAGTTCTGTGGTGGTTCGGAGAGTAGCACTGTCACCTCACAGCAAGAAGCTGGGTTTACTCCGGGTGCTCCGGTTTCCTCCCACAGTCCAAAGACATGCACTAGGTTAATTGATATTGCTAAATTGGCCTAATCTGAGAATATTTGACATGTCTCGGTGTTGTCCCATTTAACCTGGTGTGTCTGTGGATTAAAAGACCCATTGATGCTGATCGGGACGTCAAATAAAAATCCAGATAAATAATAGCTGAGTATACTTATGGTACAAACTTTGTCAGTGAACTCCAAAACAAAATGATCACACCTTAATCATATTTGAGGTCAAATGTTTCATTAATGGTGAAATTCATTTGAGGTCATGTTGCCCAGCACTATGTCCGAGTGACAGATGTTGTGTGAGTTATCAACTCAAGAGTCTTGCAGTGGTGTACTGTACACCACTCCAATCCAGCATTCCTACATCAGCCTTTATCAGTAGCTTGATGACCCTCACTGAGCTGACCTGTTAGCAAAGGGTACAGATGAAAGCCTCTGTTGAAGGGTTGTCAGCGGGTTTTCACCAAAAGAGAAGAGTGATTGAAGATTGAGTGGAAGAATTGACGAAGCTTAAGTAGAAACACCGATAAGGACATTACTTGACTCAATAACACACCGCATGCTACCTCTTAGCACAGTGGAAAAGCCCGCAATTAAAGAAAATAAATTCCAAAGAGAGTATGTGGCCCCAAGAGAAAATATTTCCCCCCTGCACAAGCTTTTCTCTACAATAGAGAAATATTTGGAATGCCTCGAGTTAACACTGCACAGCCACCATGTGGAACCAGTTTGGTTTAAATAATGTTCAACACAAGAAAATGAAGACGGCGTGTTTTATTTTAATGATTCCTATTAACCCCACCAGCTGGATTTTGGTTTTACAACTTATCAGCTAGTCCTGTGCTATGACGTACATGATTCAGTACACAGTGATTCACACTAGCACTTACTCAGTGAAGAGCTCCGCACTTTTTATTTTTACATTTGCAGTACTGTATTCTTAGTGCAAATAGGTCTCTGTGGGTCCTAAAAAGGTTAGTTATAAGAGCCAAAAGAAAACAAAACAGGAACTGAATCCTCCAGAACACAGGCTGCAGTTAGCTTAGCAGCTATACCAGCACCTGGAGTTCACCAATAGAGTAAGTGTTTTGCTTTTCCTTTAAGCTTTGTGTTAATTTTGGCCAACTGTAGGTTGATGTCTAAGTACTAATGTAAGTGTTAATGTGTAATCGGCTATGCTATAGTACAGTATAGACTATAAACTCATCAGTTTATGGTACCTATGATGGATTTGTTGAACATATCCCCATCATAAATTAGGGAGCTCCTGTACAGTACAGCTCCATTAATGCATATAATGCTTATACAGTGTGGAGTTGGGGTTGGGATGCCAGTTCATTGCAGTGCCACATAGTGCTTGTTGTTGCAGTGCCAGGGAGTGATCCCAGACCGGGTTTTCCTCCCTCAGATACCGCTAGTCTTGTGTGTGTACTCAAATGGTTGACTCGAACAGCTCCAGTTTTTACCCTTAAAAGTTTTTGAATTGTTTGATTTTGACATTTTGATTTAGGTCTATTTAAATGTTAACGCCTGCCGTCTCCATTTTGGGATTCTGTCCCTGACTGTCTCGCATTCTCAGACGAACCCAAACCAGTCATGCACCGTAATGATTCCTCTTGTCTGTTCTTTAATCACATCCTGTTGTCAGAAGCAGCTGGGCTGCAGCCGAGCTCTAGCCTTTGTTCCCTATGCGCCATTTGTTTGCTATTTATGCTCGTCTCTGCTCTCTGGCCCAGTTTAATTAACAATAACATTAACCTTTATTTTGAGCACAAATTGAAAACCGAAAGTGCCATTTTCTAGTATTTTTGACAGAAATGTTTCGGTGGCTCGGTGGGTAGCACTGTCGCTGTCACAGCAAGAAGGTCCTGGGTTCGATCCCCAAGTGGAGCGGTCTGGGTCTTTTCAAAGTCATGCGTTAGGTTAATTGATTACTCTAAAACTGGCCTGATCTGAGTGTACAGTGGTGCTTGAAAGTTTGTGAACCCTTTAGAATTTTCTGTATTTCTGCATAAATATGACCTAAAACATCATCAGATTTTCACACAAGTTCTAAAAGTAGATAAAGAGAACCCAGTTACACAAATGAGACAAAAATATTATACTTGGTCATTTATTTATTGAGGAAAATGATCCAATATTACATATTAGTGAGTGGCAAAAGTATGTGACCCTCTAGGATTAGCAGTTAATTTAAAAGAAATTAGAGTCGGGTGTTTTTCAATCAATGGGATGACAATCAGGTGGGTGAGTGGGCCCCTGTTTTATTTAAAAGAACAGGGATCTATCAAAGTTACTGCTCTTCACAACACATGTCTGTGGAAGTGTATCATGGTACGAACAAAGGAGATTTCTGAGGAGCTCAGAAAAAGAGTTGATGCTCATCAGGCTGGAAAGGTTAACAAAAACCCATCTCTAAAGAGTTTGGGATCCACCAATCCACAGTCAGGACAGATTGTGTAACAAATGGAGGAAATTCAAGACCATTGTTACCCTCCCCAGCAGTGGGTCGACCAGCAAAAGATCACTCCAAGAGCAAATGGCGTGGTAATAGTTGGGAGGTCAACAAAGGACCCCCAGGGTAACTTCTAAGCAAATGAAGGCCTGTCTCACATTGTCTAATGTTAATGTTCATGAGTCCACCATCAGAAGAACACCTGAACAACAATGGTGGTGTGCATGGCAGGGTTTGCAAGGAGAAAGCCACTGCTCTCCAAAAGAACATTTTGCTGCTCGTCTGCAGTTTGCTAAAAGATCATATGGAACAAGCCAGAAGGCTATTGGAAGAAGTTTAAAGAAAAGCATTCCAGCATAAGAACCTTATCCCATCTGTGAAACATCGTGGTGGTGGAGTTGTGGTAGTATCATGGTTTTGGGCTGTTTTTGCTGCATCTGGGCCAGGAGGATGGCGTGCCAATCATTGATGAACAATGAATTTTGAATTACCTCAGAGAATTCTAAAGGAAAATGTTAGGAACATCTGTCATGAACTGAATCTCAAGAGAAGGTGGGTCATGCATGCAAGACAACGACCCTAAGCACACCAAGCCGTTCTACAAAAGAATGGTTAAAGAAGAATAAAGTTCATGTTTTGGAATGGCCAAGTCAAACGTCCTGACCTTAATCCAATGGAAAATGTTGTGGAAGGACCCTGAAGCGAGCAGCTAATGTGAGGAAACCCACCAACACATCCCAGAGCTGAAGAGCTGTTCTGTATGGAGGAATGGGCTAAAATTCCTCCAAGCTGGTGTGCAGGACTGATCAACAGCTACAGGAAACGTTTAGCTGCAGTTATTGCTGCACAGGGGGGTCACACCAGATACTGAAAGCAAAGGGTCACATACTTTTGCCACTCACTAATATGTAACATTGGATCATTTTCTTCAATAAATAAATGACCAAGTATAATATTTCTGTTTCAGTTGTTTAACTCTTTATCTATTTTTAGGACTTGTGTGAAAATCTGATGATGTTTTTAGGTCATATTTATGCAGAAATTTAGAAAATTCTAAAGGGTTCACAAACTTTCAAGCACCACTGTATTTATGATTTGAAGCTTTGAAGTAACCTTGTGTATCGATATCCTTGTCTGTTGTTATAATGGCTATGGGTGCTGATAGTGACATTAAATAAATCAACTAAACAAACAGTGAGTGAACTTTTGGTGTATGACCACTAGTCAAGGATCATAGACCAAGCATAGAGCTGGTCATTTCTATTAAAAACTATGTTTTTTTTGTGTGAGTTTTTTTCTTAACTACGATCAGATTCCCAGTGTTTCTAACAGCCAGTGATAACAGAAAGGGTTTCTCTGTGGAAAGTACATTTCCTTTCTGCATAACTACATATGGTCCAATTATTGTATAGTTATTACAGTCCAGTCACACAAAACAGTGACCACACTGATCCTTTGACCCTAGGAGCTTAGTTCCAGCTTTTGATTCGCTTTTGATTTGAGAAATCACAGCAGCACAGCTGTTTCCTCGTTCCAGTTCCGGGGAAGCAATTACGTCTGTTTTCTTTGCTCTAATACACCTGATTAGCTCAAAGTATCAGTGCAATTATTAAACTCTTCCTGAGCTGAATCAGATGTGGCAGAGCTGAAGGAAACGCTAACAAGGGCTCCAAATCAGCAGCATGCTTTCGCTGGTACTGGGGATTCTGCTTAGCAAAGCAAAACATAACACTACATATAAATCCTCTGTAAGGTTTAGGTTATAAATGCATTTCCTACATCAGATCTATATTCTAACTCACTAAATTCTTCCAGCCAGTAAATGCTGTGTAGAGCATTGATGCTTGTTTGGATCATTATTTAAGCAATATAGCCAACATGAGACAAATTCTCACCTTACATGTTGCTGAGAAACAAGTTCTTGCTTTTACAGCCTCTGTTGGCCTGTCAAAATGGTTTGCTAGTTCAGAATCCTGCAGTTCATGTCCAAACCAGGAAAAATACCAGAACGTACAAACCCATCTTAATCAGTTTACACAGGCTGTCTTGAGTACTGTAGCACTGACTACAAAGTCCAAGCCCTAAGCTGATATCCTAAAGCAGTACAGCCCATCATGAGCACACTGCCTATTCACTACTGCAATCACAGCTTAACCAGTGGAAGATGTTTATCTTACATCACCCCTAAACTATAGAGTAGTGTTCCTGATGACATTAGGATTGCAAATATCTTATGTAGGGTTTGCATTTCCAAAACTTTGTATGTTGAACATATTTGGCCTAGCATCCAGCTTGTGAGCCTCCAGAACCTGAACTCGCTTCCTTTTGTTTTAGTGGACGTTATTATAAACTGTCGCTTTTTATAGAAATCATCACTTCTTTTCCGTTTAATACCAGACATTCTGGGTTTAAAATAGCGCAATAATTCCACAAAAGGAGGTATGTACTGTACACAGCCGGTATCACGATCACCGTGATACCCACCTTCCCAGCACCCATAGCTCCTTGTACATCATCCCTTCTGTTTACATTCTGACTTCCTGATTTACTTCAGCTGTTTAGTTTTTGTCTCATTAGTTTGATTATTTAAACCCATTGAGTACGTTTTGCTTCTGTGCAGTTTGTGCTGTTTCTGTTTCGGTTTCCTTCTTCCTTGTGCTTGAATCATGCCATTCCTGTTCTGTGTTTTGGACTGTTTGTGGACTCTGTATGCTAAGGTCTTAATTTTGTTATTGCACTCATTCTCCAGTATTTTTCCGTTCCTTAATAAAGCTCTGCTCTGTACCTGCTTCTAGTGTTCATCTCCCGCTTTCTGCTCAAGCGTGACAGTCGGTAACACGACCACTTCTTGATAAAGCCCGAATATGACCGAGACCAAGAACGATGTTCTGCTTGCCTTAGTTAAGCGTCAGAGATGTGAACTAACCTAGCGCACTGGCACGCAACTTGAAATTATGCCACAGGTTTTAATTTTGCACTTATTTAAGTAATTTTCAATGTATTGCTCATGCACGTTTGCATCTTTGAAAGTTTGTTAGTCGAAGGTTCACATCTAGGGGACTTAGCAGGATTACCTGCTCATTCACATCCATTGGGACACTAGTGCTCAACTCTGCTTAGCAGAAACTCAGTTTAAATTGTGATCCACCAATAAGTGACACCAGACGATGAGATTAAGCTGTTAATAGACTCTAGTGTGACAATGTAAAGTGTTAAGCCTAGCAGCATCATAAGTGAAAAGGCCAAACATGCTTGTAAATCTAAATGTTTAATGGTGATTCGGGTTCCGTAGTTTGCCGTCTGGATGATGACTATAGGAAACTGTCTGCTGTTTTATTTCACAAGGCATTCCCTGAGCATTTGGTGTAACACTCAGATTCTCGGACAATTCCTGGAAGTTGGTCGCGGACGATAACGTGGGTGCCTCCTAAAATAGCAGTGAGGCCAATCTGTAGTGGTCCGTCCTAAATTCCCGCTCAATCTCCCAATCCTTACAATGTCATGATACTGCTGTACTGAAGTACTGGATTATTCATGAGAATTTGAGCAGGGCTGTGGTTTTTATTTCAGAGTGCGAGTGCACAACCTTTCAGATCACTGCTACTGCAGAATCACAGTTTTATTTATACTGGGGAGCGCTATTAACAACAGACCTTGTTGTTGATGAGCAGCCAGAGGCGACACTGGTAAGGAAAAACTCAGTGAGATGCATAAGGAACAAACCCTGAGAGGAGTCTGGCTCAAATGGGGAACACATCCTCCTTTGGGAGAGACCAGACAGCTAGAATAAGTGCCCTTTGTAATAAATTACCAGCACTCAGATCATCTTCCACACTTAACCACATTGTGGCCTACCTTCTGTACCTCCTGAAAAATGTTTAACACCATGTGACTTGGGAGTTAAGCTGAGGGAAGACCAGATTTTTGCCTTATGAACAGTTCTGATGTGGTCTGATTTGTTTCTATAGAGCTCTTTACAATAGAGCATTGTCTCAAAGCATCTTTGCAGTTATCAAGGCCTACAGCCCCATTCTGTGACAGCAGTGGCAAGAAAAAAAGTCCGTAAATGTGATGAGGAGGGACTCGGCCTCCTTTGGCATGTGGTGAGCTTCAGTAGGGAGCTTCAGTTTTTTTCAGTGGCCAGCTCCTGCTAAGCGCTGAAGTATGCATTCAAGAAAAATGCAAAATAGCAGTATTTCATTAGTGGCCTCAGACTTTTGGCTCCCAATGTATGCAGATCCAAGTTTAAGCTAATTTTCAAGCGATGTGCACTATTATAACAGTAGTTATTTTAAGTTTCACATGTAGCACAATGATCATTCAGGGCTTAAATTAAAGTAAACACTTGGGCCAACATATTCACCTCCAGGCTTTTATTTTCATTATTTAGGTTCCATTTGAGAGCCTCAAATACAGCAGAAAATAAAAACCAAAACGCCTTTTATTTTGGGTGTGTGTGTGTGTGTGTGTGTGTGTGTGTGTGTGTGTGTGTGTGTGTGTGTGTGTGTGTGTTGGGATGCAAAATCAGCCATGCTCTACATTTCCTGATTCAGCAAGGCCTTGTAATGAAAAGTCCAACATTTGAGACAGATACTTTGATTTATTTGTTTAGGAGTTACACAGATTTTTTTTATTTATTTATTTATGTTTTTTACTATTTGTCACTAAGCGTTTCCAAAATGTCAATAGCCTCTACAAAACCAAAAAAAGAGAAGTCTGTCACTATAAATCAAGAGAGTGCAAGATTTTTTTATATCTCCTGTGATATAACAAACAAATATAAGTCATTTCAGAGTTATATCAGTATTTCACTCCATAACCTGGCCTGACCTAAGCGCTGCCTCTCAGGCTGCTGTGTGTTCTGACCTTTCACACCTCCCTCCCCCTCTCAGCGAGCACACAGCATGACATGTGACCCCTCATTGGAAAGGGCTGTGTAAGTACTACTGGGTGAAAGAAGTGTGAATCATTCAGGAACCTCACACCAAATGCTAGGAAGTGATCTCTGTTCTGGTGTGGGGTTGTCAGTGCACTTCGCTTGGCATACTTGGTGGTAAAAACCTTTTTAGTGTTTTGAGAAGGAATGGCAACATTACAAAGTGGTAAATTGTGTACTGTCCCAATTATTTTGGAATGTGTTGCAGGCCTGAAATGTGGGAATGGATGTTTGTTAACAAATGAAATGAAGTTGACCAGAAACAAAATTGAAATATCTCGGGTTCATACTGTCTGCAATGACATAAAAGTCAAAGGAAATGGAAAAACACTGCATTTATTTGCATTTGCCATACTGTCCTAGCGTCTTCAAATTTTTAAAAATTCCATAGCCATGATTTTCTGTAGCTAGCTAAGTGACCTAGCTTGCACTGGACACGGGCAGAATGACCTGCAGGTTTTAAGTACCTCATCCAATGATGCTAATCCGCACTGTGGTGAGTAATCCAACACACATGCTAATCTATGCCATCAGACTCGATCATATTTTAATGCCAGTCTGTATAAATGAAGCTAACTAGCTGGCTAGTAACAGAATCCCGAGGCTAGGAAAGCATGTTTGAGACTTCAGTTTATTAATGTAAGATTATGACTGATCATTTTAAAAATGGGATTCTTTTGAAGAAAAACAAAACCCACTCAATATTGGCTCTCGACGTTTCATTTAGACCAGTGCTAGCACAATCTGGCGGCTAGTAGAACCTGTCTGTTCTTAATGGCTTTTTTATTTTACATTTACAGCATTTAGCAGACGCCCTTATCCAGAGCGACTTACAATTGGTACAGTCTTACAGTCCAAGCTATTGTGGGTTAAGGGCCTTGCTCAAGGACCCAACAGTGGCAGCTTGGCAGAGGTGGGATTTGAACTCTGGACCTTCTGGTCCATAGTCCAGTACCTTACCCGCTAGGCTACCACAATCCCACATTTTTTATCGTCGTCAGTGTTCATCTTCCAACACTTATTGTGTTCTCTGTTAAACATGAAGGCAGGACGGCACGAGGCGCTGAAACGGTGGTAATTCCACACTGTAGGATGGAAAGTAAATAAAGCACAGGACCTAAGGCTCACAGCAGGTCCCTTATTGTCTGGTAAATTTTGCTCAACCTTAGCAGCATCGTATCATACACACACACACATATATACCTCCAATTCCACCACTTACTATTCCACCAGCTTCTCGCTTCGGCTGTTGCTAGGCAACTCGAGGCCGTCGCTAAGCGATGCATTAATTAGAGATTTGGATTTGAATACTGTCGTTATCGCCTCACGGAATTGCCGCCACCGGCATATTTGCATTCAGTGTAAAAGATTTCTGCGCCCGCACACACATGCATATTGTTCACTCTCGTCACCTCCTAGCTTCGAAGGCACAAGTCCTGTTTTTTTAGGAAGCCTCAAAGTGTATCTATAAAAACCACACACGCACAATGAACTCGCGGTGGAAATGCACACTTTCGGCGACGCACAAAAGAGTACAGCTGTGAACATCAGCTCTCACAAAGGCACCCACGTCAAAGCAGTTTAATTGGTATTCTGATGGCACAGGCAGGAGCTGCGTTGGTCCTGACAGTCGGCTCATCTTCCTTTCCCTGCTCCTAGAATACCAAAAGGGTGGAACAGTGGTTCGGGGTTTGGTTAGTGGTCCATCCGCAGTGCTTCTGTTTAATTTCTGTCCATGGATGCTGGCCCTGCCAGTCAAGTAGGCATGGAGTTCTTCTTACGAAGACGGTTATACTCCTAGTATACTACAAAATGAATGGAATAAGGCGGTGAAGTTTGCCCAGTCAGGAGTACCTGGGTATCCCTGTTTGGTCAGACCATTTTTAGGCTCGTTGACCAAAAAATAACGCACCCAGATAGAAATGTCAGATTGCTAACTGTTTGCAGCGGTGTCATTAACGAGAAAAATGTGTCTTTAGCGACAAATCCAGGTTCTGATTGGGGTTCAGTGATAGCCTGGTTATGGAGGTCTCATCATGAGCGCTTCAACCTGCCTTTGTTGACAACTGATGTTCTTGGGAAGCCATTGCATATGACAGTCAGGTCACCCCAATAGTGATTCGAAGGGCACTAACAGATCAGCAATACATGCAGGACTCATGGCAGGGCTTCCAACTGGCATTTTTCAGCAGGATAATGCTCACTCATACACAGCAAGGGCTTCTCAGGAATGTCTCAGCCAGATTGTGACACTTCCTTGGCCTGCCTGGTTGCCAGGTTTATCTCCAATGAAGCAAGTGTCAAGTGTGCAGGATCTACAGGCCCAGCTTGCAACATCTGTGGGCAAATGTGCCACAGGATACCATATGTAACCTGTATACCTCCAATCATCTTGTATCTCATCCTGAATCCAGGCTAGAGGTGGCCCAACAGGGTACTAGAGCCTCATTTCAGTTGTACAGTTCCCCCCAATCAGCTTATCGTTTCGATCTAATATTGTAATCACTTACATACAGTGGGGCAAAAAAGTATTTGGTCAGCCACTGATTGTGCAAGTTCTCCTACTTAGAAAGATGAGAGAGGTCTGTAATTTTCATCATAGCTACACTTCAGCTATGAGAGACAACATGAGGGGGAAAAAAATCCAGGAAATAACATTGTAGGATTTTTAAAGAATTTAATTGTAAATCATGGTTTGAACAGGTGCTAATGTTAACCGCTTGCTTTAGTTCTTGTACTACCTATGGGTGGATGCACAAAAGAACAGATAGCAAACATCTACAAAATGGATGTGGCCCAAATCATATATCACCTCAGTAAAACTGCATTAAGTGCGTTCACTATTTGGATGGCCTTGTTTAAAAAATAAATAAATAAATAAATAAAAATAAAAAGGCTTTTCAACTATTTTTATAACAGCCCATCAAAAAATCAGACACTTATTTAAATATAAAATGTATGAAAAGTAGTAGGGTTTATTCAGTTATCTTGATTCGTCCTTCAAACGTAAGTGACATGATTGGAACTGTTTGGCATGCAGAATGGATTTGTATTAGCATAAGCCAGGAGCTGTTAGTCCCATTGAAGCTGACTAAACAGGCAGAGCTAATGTTAAGTAGGGGTGTAACGATGCATCACAAAGCAAAAATGTCATAGTGTACATCGCAGAGATTGAATACGCTATCTAATGCAGTTGCATTTTTGAACAGCAGAGGGCATCATGCTCCCATAAGCATTTAAAACTCATTTAAACCCCTAATTTCCTTTTTCTTTATTGCAGCAGACTATGATTTTTGTTTACATTTTTAAACAAGTAATGTACACATTATTTTGAATTGTTATTCTTCAGAAATTTATGGTGAGGCCACAATCGAGCATGTAATTTACAAAAACTTTTTAGTTTAAACCTCTGTTTTTATTTAATTTAATTTCAGGTGACTAGCTTGTTTGTTTGTTTTCTAAACGCTTATTCAAGAAAACAAGCTTTGTTTGGCATTGTTTATATTACAGAAATAAGAAAATTGAATCGTGAACTGAGTATCGTGAATCAACTCAATACTTTGAATATTCTGACGTGTTTCCACAGAGCCTCAACATCAGCTAATGTAACACAGTTTGTGTTCTAGCATTATGTTTGTGTTAAGTAGCAGAGTTGTTTTGCTTACACCAAAACAGTACAAATATTAAATATTGCTGAAACAATTACAGTGGTATTTTTTTGCATGTTTGTCACACTTTAGTGTTTCGGAACATCAATCCAATGTAAATATTAGTCAAAGACAACACAAGTAAACACAAAATGCAGTTTTTAAATGAAGGTGTTTATTAGTAAGGGAGGAAAAAATCCAAACCTACATGGCCCTGTGTGAAAGTGATTGCCCCCTAAACCTAATAACTGGTTGGGCCACCCTTTAGCAGCAACAACTGCAGCCAAGTGTTTGTGATAACCTGCAGTTTTACAGAGTTGTGGAGGAATTTTGGCCACTCATCTTTGCAGAATTGTTGTAATTCAGCCACACTGGAGGGTTTTCCAGCATGAACGGCCTTTTTAAGGTCATGCCACAGCATCTCAATAGGATTCAGGTCAGGAATTTGGCTAGGCCACTCCACAGTCTTCATTTTGTTTTTCTTCAGCCATTCAGAGGTGGACTTGGTGTGTTTTGGATCATTGTTCTGCTGCAGAACCCAAGTTCGTTTCAGCTTGAGGTCACCAACAGATGGCCGGACATTCTCCTTCAGGATTTTTTGGTAGACAGCAGAATTCATAGCTCCATTTATCACAGCAAGTCTTCCAGGTCCTGAAGCAGCAGAACAGCCCCAGACCATCACACTACCACCACCAGATTTTACTTGCTGCTATAATGTTCTTCTTTCTGAAGATGCTGTGTTATTTTTACACCAGATGTAATGAAGGGGACACACACCTTCCAAAAGGTTCAACTTTTGGTCTCGTCAATCCACAGAAAGTTTTCCCAAAAGTCTTTGGGGATCATCAAGATGCGTTCTGAAGAAACTGAGATGAGCTTTAATGTTCTTTTTGCTCAGCAGTGGTTTCTGTCTTAGAACTCTGCCATGCAGGCCATTTTTGCCCAGTACTCTTTCTTTATGGTGGAGGCATGGGACAACTGACCTTAACTGAGGCAAGTGAGGCCTGCAGTTCTTTGGATGTTGTTGTGGGGTCTTTTGTGACCTCTTGGATGAGTCATTGCTGCACTCTGGGGTTAATTTTGGTCGGCCGGCCACTCCTGGGAAGGTTCACCACTGTTCCATGTCTTCGCCATTTGTGGATAAAGGCTCTCACTGTGGTTCGCTGGAGTCCCAAAGCTTTAGAAATGGCTTTATAACCCTTTCCAGACTGATAGATCTCAATGACTTTCTTTCTAAATTGTTCCTGCATTTCTTTGGATCTCGGCATGATGTGTAGCTTCTAAGGATCTTTTGGTGTACTTCACTTTGTCAGGCAGGTCCTATTTAAGTGATGTCCTGATTGAGAACAGGTGTGACAATAATCAGGCCTGGGTGTGGCTAGAGACAGTGAACTCGGGTGTGATAAACCAAAGTTATGTTTTAACAAGGGGGGCAATCACTTTTTCACACAGGGCCATGTATGTTTGGATTTTTTCTCCCTTAATAATAAACACCATTTAAAAACTGCATTTTGTGTTTACTTGTGTTGTCTAAATTGGTTTGATTAAATTGGTTCCGAAGCACTTAAGTGCTAAAAAAATGCAAAAAAAAAAAGGTAATCTGGAAGGAGGCAAACACTTTTTCACACCACTGTACAGTCAAACTCTGCTACTTGTTGGGACCACACTGCAGAAAATGTTTCAGATTGTGAGAATTCAGACTGACAGTATACAGTGGGGGAAATATTTCCATTGTTTAGGGTAAACTTCTATTGCCTTTTATATGTGAATTTGCCAGGGCAAACAGAGTCTCATTGCTCAAAAGAAGAGGGAAGTGGAGGGTGATGGTAGAGGTAATAAGCTTTTCAGCGCACATCTCAAAACACCTAATTTTCACAAGTTTCCTCATTGCCTTTCGTAGCATGTTGGTGGTTTGGAAAGTGGGTTAGGGGATTATAACAGCGGGAGTACAGAAAGAAGTGGAGCTTGGACGCGTGGCGACACTCTCAAACAGAGAAGCTAACACAAAGTAACTAGACCTTAAAAAGAAGCTGAGAAAAGAGCTTTCGGGATGCTGAAGAGCAGAGGAAGGAAGGAAAGAATATAAACTTGCCTCAGAGAGGACGGTACAAGGACAAACAAGCGTGAAGCTCTGTCAACCAAACGCACTAGGACAAGCATGCAGCTTCAGACGAAGCACAGAGTTTAAAACAAAAACTCACTACACTCAGAGCTCTCAACTTTCTACACTGAGTTCAGAAAAATATAGCTAGGCGCATACAGAACAAGCAGCAATGTCACACGCAGAACAAAACCAGACAGCAGCTTAAAAATACCTGCTAATGAGAGGACATCTGATTGAGCTGTCAAAACTCTGGGTGAGACGGAACACCCCCTGGATTCAAGTCCAGGCAGGGAAACGATGACCAGCGGGGCTACCACTGTATGTGGTATGAGATAGACTGCAAACCAGATGCAAAGCTGAGTCAGATTAATACCTACTTATAATAATTTACACATGCAGTCGTCTAAAATGGATTGCTTGAATTGGTTTTCTTTGTCACCCCTCTGTAATTTTTATGCTCTTCACTTCCCAAATTGCATATTCATTTGGGTAAACCCAAGACAAATGTTATTTTGCTCAGCTGGATTCTCATACATCCTGTTAGTAACTCACTTGGATATTTTGCATGTATATGGTCTTTTTTCCTTTTAATTGACCCATGTCTGTTGCATACAAGTAAACAAATCCTAGAACTCCCCTGTTATTTAATCCTTGACCCATTTCATTTAAAGAAATGCCCAGATCTGACTTATGATTTGCTGTGTAAAGCCTTTAAAAATACGCAATTTCTCTTCAACCTATAGAATTTGAATCGTACCACTCCACGTAAAATCACAAACATTTGTCAGTTTCCCAACGTCCTTTCCCAAAAGAAACACAGGATGCTGTGCTGTAGCAGGATGGTAACTTCAGCTTCCTCTTAGTTTATTACTTCTGCCACTCATGGTTTTGGGGGAAAAAAAACTGAGAAAAAGATGGGTGTTGTGTGATGTGTTGAGTGTTTAAGTTTGCAGCGTAGCATCTTAAAAGCTTCTGGGACCAGCTAATGTATGATGTCCAATGATATTATGGAGAGAATGTATTACCTTCTTTGCAGTGAATGAAGTGAGATCTGATGGTTCAGTATAATGTTTTGATGATTCTCAGTAGTGGAACTATTTAGCCATGGTAGTAGAGTGGAACCTCGAATGACTATTCACTTGAACAATTCGAACATTGTGAACGACCCATTGGAAATTTTTTTTGCTCCCATATTCGAACATGGGCACCCTAAATAAAACAATCTTCCAAGCGCAATGCTCATCATCCAGTCCAGTTGGTGGCAATAATGCAAAACAAGAAGAAAAAGAACTACAGCGCAATCATGGACATTATGTACAGTTGAGTTTGGAGTCTGACTGTTTGAGGCTGTGGACAGGTGTCTTTTATACAGATAACCAGGTCAAGGTCAGGTGCCATTAATACAGGTAACGAGTGGAGGACAGAAGAGCTTCTTAAAGAAGTTACAGGTCTGTGAGAGCCAGAAATCTTGCTTGTTTGTGGGTGACCGAATACTTATTTTCCACCATAATTTACAATTAAATTATGAAAAAATCCTACAATGTGATTTCCTGGAATTTTTTTCTTCTTATTTTGTCTCTCATAGTTGAAGTGTACCTATGATGAAAATTACAGACCCCTCTCATCTTTCTAAGTAGGAGAACTTGCACAATCAGTGGCTGACTAAATACTTTTTTGCCCCACTGTATATTATACACTGCCTGGCCAAAAAAAGGTCACCACCTGGATATAACCAAGCAAATAGTTAAATGGTTTAAAAAAAGCAATTATTCCATCGGATAATGACTGCATTGGTGATTGTTTCAGCTTCAACAAGTTCTTTAAGCCTAACTGATACAGTGAGTAGCTTCTCATTTGTTAAACAACCATGTGGAAAGACACCTCCTGTGGTCGTGGGAAAGTTGTTCAACTGCTTCAGAAGGGTCAGATTGTGAAAGAGTGGATCAGGGAGCATGAGCCATCATTATCACACATGGATTGTCCACCACAGAGTCCAGAGCTGAACCTCATTGAGAATCTTTGGGATGTGCTGGAGGAGACTTTGTGCAGTGGAACAAATCTCCCATCATCAGTACAAGATCTTGGGGAAAGATTAATGCAACTCTGGATGGAAATAAATGTTGTGACATTGCAGAAGCTTGTGTATATATCAGTCTATAGGTGGGACAGTGGCAGCCTAGTGGTTAAGACACTGGACTACGGACCAGAAGGTCCAGAGTTCAAATCCCCCCTCTGCCAAGCTGCCACTGTTGGGTCCTTGAGCAAGGCCCTTAACCCACAATTGCTTGAGTTGTAAGACTGTATCAGTTGTAAGTCGCTCTGGATAAGGGTGTCTGCTAAATGCTGTAAATATAGGTGCGATTTTAAACAGCCTTAGTCTCGGCATGGCTGTCCCAGTGATGAGACGTCCCAAAACTGTGTTCACCTCAGTGGCTATGAAGTTTCACTTAATTTTTTTATTTCATGTCTTTATATTTCACTTATTTCATGTATTTATTGATTGTTATTATTGTATTACATTCCTTTGCTTTATTCATGCTTTTAATCATTAATTACATACAAGTATATGAGTAAAAACAATCATTTGGGGGTTGGAAATGGATTAATCCTGTTTACATGACTTCTCATGGGGAAAGTTAATTCAGATTTCGAACAAATCAGAGTTTGAATGACCTTCTGCAACCAATTAAGTTCTAATTTTTATGTTCCTCTGCACTGGGTTCAGAAATGCCTTAATTCCTCATGGCATAGATTAAACAAGGTTCTGGAAACATTCCTCAAGAGATTTTGGTCCATATTGACATAACATCACATAGCTTACTGCAGATTTATTGGCTACACATCCATGATGCCAATCTCCCCATTCCACCACATCCCCAAGATAGTCCATTGGATTGAGATCTAGTGACTGTGGAGGCCATTTTCGTACACTGTTTTTTCAAGAAAAAACCAGTTTGAGATGATTTGTATCACATGATTTTGACGCCCCAAAATAACTCAAACTCCAAGGATGCTCTTATCATCTCTGGAAGATGAGAGAGAGATCCAAAGAGACCAACCAATTTTTCCGAAAGCTTCGAGTCACAGTGAAGATTTGGTTTGAGAGAACAGACAGACGTGCGCCCTTTTTGAAGCTGTGTCGACACTTTGATGCAGGCTCTCCATTAAACCCGTACAGTGTGCTCACTGAGCTCTGGCTTCCTTTAGTTCTCTCTACACTGCCTTTTCTCCGCTTGCAGCGTCACTGTCCATTTAAATGAGAAGTGTATTTAGTTCGTAGCTTTATCTATCCATGGTTTGTTATCGGGACCATTTGTGTTTTGGTGCTTATCCTAATGGAAGATTGGATATGGCACACTCATGGCCCAGGTGGGGTTTAGTTTCTAAGAAAGGATGTATAGCTTATCAAACCCAGTGGCCTATAAACAAGTCAGCTATGTGATTCACTTTTTGAGACATATGTGGAAAAACAAAACAAAAGAAGGAAGCACTCATCTCTGCGATCAGCATTTCTTGGCATACACCCAGGTGAAACAAAGGCGATTAATATGGGCTCCCTTATATAATGATTATTTTAACACATTCCTACCGGCCATCTGAGTGTAGCTCATTGCAGAAACATTTTGAATGGTGTATATTTGAACAGCAGGAGCTTATTTCTATTATGTTATTTGTGTGGGGGAAAATGCACTCAATCTCTTTAGGTAATTCATAGTCATTCCTCAGAGAACACTTCTCAGAGAAGATGGTACACTGTGGTCATAAAGGGATGCACATGGTCAGCAACAATACTCTGGGAGACTGTGATATTTCAAACATTCTGAATTGGTATTAAGGGGTTCAAAGTGTGCCAATAATCTCCGCCAAACCATTACACCACCAGCAGCCTGAACCACTGATGCAAGGCAGGATGGATCCATGTTTTCACGTTGGTTGTGCCAAATTCTGACCCTACCAAGTGAATGTCTTAACAGGACTGTGGTAGCCTACTGGTTAAGGTATTGGACTCTGGACCATAAGGTCCAGGGTTCAAATCCCATCTCTGCCAAGCTGCCACTGTTGGGTCCTTGAGCAAGACCCTTAACCCACAGTTGCTTGGATTGTAAGACTGTACCAATTGTAAGTCGCTCTGGATAAGGGCATCTGCTAAATGCTGTAAATGTAAATGTAACAGAAATCGAGAGTCACCAGACCAGGCAACGGTTTTCCAATCTTCAGTTGTCCAATTTTGGTGACACATGTGAGACATGTAAAGGTATTGTTTTCGATTGATAGTTTCCATCCATCTTACCACTGAAGTTAATCAGCATAAACCAGACACATATTAAAAGCAAGGGATTCTTTTGTGGTAATTTCCCCCAGGATCAATAACTTTCTATTCATCTGTTACACACAATTAAAAATGGATGGATTTTCTTAAATGGTTTTTTTATTGATCTTTTTCCTAACGTGTCTCTCTATTTCTGAACAACAATGAGCACTGTTTTATTCACAGAATCATTCTGAAAGTTAAATCTCCTGAATTAAGCTCTGCGTGTTCAGTTTGAAACGATTGCCAAGACGGAGTTGTCTCTTTCTGAGAGGAGACTAATGGCACCGTCTCAAATTGCTTCCGCTGCCAGCTGTAGTGCACTATGTTGGACGTGTAGGCAGAACCTCCACCTAATTATTCATGTATATTCACACATTTATATTCAGGAATAGTTTCGATAACTCCTTATTTAACATTCAATGACTGTTAATTGAAATGTTTTGTTATTTTCCAAGTAGTGCTCCAAGTAGGGAATACGCGCTATTTGAGACGGTGCCGAGCGGCAGCCTGAACGAATTGGACGAACGGGCTCTGATTTCTGAGCATCCCTTTTTTGATTCTGTTTCTCACTCGGACAGCCACACGTCTTGTGCAGTTTCATGCATTTCTCTGCATCTTGTTAAAGTATTTTCTTTTATTATCGCGCCCCGTTACGACCGTGACTTGTTGCTAATGTGGCAGCTGCGTACCGTCACTGAATCTGAACGCAGTACTTGACCGTTCCAGCCTACTTTCTCTCTTGGTTAGGGTATTATCTCGTTAATCCTTGTTAACTTTGAGAAACCAATTATAATATTAATAAAATAACGCCTCAATTGTCTATAGTCCATCACATTAATGCCACGTTTCCCAGACCAAGATTAGTCCAAATTCTACAGTAAAATTCTGTCACAGGTGAATCCCCAGTCTCTCAGTTTAGTCCAAGCTTAGCCTTAGTCGGCTGAACTATCAGTAAGAGGTTTAAATTCAATTTAGCACATTTTTTATTGTCCTTTCTTTTTTTTTGAATCCGTTTATTACACCATGCGATCCTTTTTTAAAATGTAAATCTCACTTCTTTATTGGGTTTTGCCACCGAGATCCAGCAGCCACCAGGACAAATATTTTAAAAATCATCAAACGCTTATGCAAATAAGTGCGTGTCCTCCTGGTGCCCCTCTAAGTAAGCTCATTAGAACTCCAGTAATATTGTTACAGTAGAAGTATACCATGTTTTATGATTGTAAGCTGCTCAAAAGTGATTGATTTTCCACTTTCCTGTTTATCTCCATGAGGACTTTCAGGATGTATGCTTGCCTTTCCCTTCAGTGTTTTGTTTTACCGCCTGAGCAGCAGTAAGTTGAGTTTCAGGAAAGCTCCATACTTCTTTGTATTACATGTATTTCCATATTCCGTCTTGTGATTGTACACTACATCCATATAAAGGCAGCACAACCACAAACTAGCAGAGAGAAACCAATGAGATCATCCCGCTGTCTTTCGCTGAGACCGGTGATGTTTGGGTAAAGGAATCAAAGCCATGTGGCGGCCCAAGCAGATTCGCTTTAAAAGGAAATGGGGTTTGCTGTGCACCTTTAACTACCATTTACCCTGCTCCTGCACCTGTGTGGCCTCCAGCAAGAAAGCACAAGTCAATCAAGCTAAGAGAACGATGTGGAGCGAATTAGATTTGACCTTGTTTCTTTTGGTGGGCTGAGATTTCTCCCTAATTCCCTACTTTATCCCACCCCAATTTCCTTGCTCAGTCTCATACAGCCTTCAGAGACAGGTTGAACGTAGGGCTTTTGTCATCGCACCATCTGCAGTACAATCTGTAGAATGTAGGAAATGGTGAATAAAGAGTTTTCCAGTTTGAGCATTAGTTCGTGTTTCCTAAAAATGATAGGCTCATTCCTGATATTGCAGTTGTGGCTCAGCTGTTAAGGCTGGGAGTAAATCCCAGGTCCACCAAACTGCCACTGTAAGACCCTTAACCCCCAGCTTGCTCTGCCTAGGGACATCTGCTAGATGCTGTAAAGATGCATTGAGATTACTTTGTGATCTGCCACAGAAACCGTTCCACAGTGGCTCAGAGGTTCAAAGTCAGGCTGTCCATCCCCTTAAATGAAACTTTTTGGTATATTTATGCGTGTAGCATCCATCCGGTCAACATTCTTTCACTTTAATGGCCGAGGTGTCTTGGGAATTATATAAGGAAATAAAATCTGTCTTGTATACATCTATTTCACACCTGAATGACAGAAAACTAGTAAGAACAAACCCTTGTGACACCTGCTGACAGAAAAGAGAATTGCAGGCTTGGAAGGCATATCAAAAACAGTTTCGTTCTTCTTTCTTTTTGGTTTTCGGTAACTGTTTCTAGTTTTATAAAAGATATAAAGACAGTACTGTACTAAATGCTTTCATATTGTGTTTGCATTAATATTATCCATTTTGGTCAGTGTCCTGTTTCACAGAAGGTATAGCAGATGTTAAAGGGCATACCTGTATAGCATTTTTACAGTAGGCGCTGTCTCAGAGCAGATTTACAGAATGAGTCTATACCCCAAATGAGCAAAACGTCCTGTGACCAGTAAGGAAGAAACCTTGAAAGCTCAGTGGAATTCATCAGTTGTATAGAACTGGTTTGGAATTGACACAATAGACACAATGTAAGCAACAGGGGTTTTTTTTCTCTCCAAAATATGCATAGATGAAACTTTCACATCTGGTGGAAACATAACGGAAGCAATAAGTGTGTGTAAGAGCAAATGTTCTGAGCAAAAGTCCTGACAGTTGACGGTAACTGCTCAGTTCTGTACACCGACTCCTTTAACTAATCTTCAAGGTTCTGTGACTCTTCAGTTACCATCGCACACCCATAAATCCAGTAACCACACCCATTCCTAGACCTGAGCTGCTCTGAGATGGTCTAAAGCAAGAAAATCTGAGGGAATAAAATGCTCTGTTTGGCTACATTCGAGTCTAACAGCAATGCAGGTGCAAATACTTTATGTAAGAGCCTTGTCCTGCTTATCTGATGGAGTGTCCAAGTACTGGCGTGTCCTTGGTGGAACTGTTTGTGTGAGCGAGGTGCTGTACCTGAACACTGAATACATGGGGAGGAAACTTTGTGTTTACTTAGTTGAAGTGCATTTGTCTTTGTGCCAGCTAAAGAAGGGTGACTGTGACCCCACCATGAACCACATCTCTTCAGAACTCTTCAGGCCAAATTGCTTTGCTCTTATTTTTCTCTTGTTTTTACTCTCACCCCCAGTCTGGCTCTGTCTCTGCCTGTCTCTCTCTCTCTCTCTCTCTCTCTCTCTCTCTCTCTCTCTCTCTCTCCCTTTTCCAGCCAGTGGCTCAGCCCCAATCTTGAGGAATAACATGCCTCTTATCTCACCAAGTCTGGCTGGATTAGCAGTCAGGGCATGTGAGGGGCTCTGAGACCACGTCGAAAGGAAAATGGTTCCTTTCTTTTTTTCTATTTTTCAACCTCTTCTTAGCCTGATTTCAGGTAGGAACAGAACTACAGCTAAAGAATGGGCAATGTTTCTCAGATTAGCTTTTACTAAATCATGAAATGACCTGGGTGATTGGTTGGCCCAGTAGTTCAATATGCTAGCTAACTACCGCAGGACCCTGAGGCTTATGGTTGACTCGGACCTCAGGCTGGAGGAGAAAGAGATTGAGGGATCATCCTGCTGCACTGCAACAGCTACCTCTTCCAACTCAGTCCAGGGCAAACTTACTCTAACAACCCAGAGACTCCTTTGTAATGCCTCTTGAGCCAGGATTGTAACATAATAGTATAGGATTTGAACTCCGAACCTCTTGTGTGATTTCAATCAGTAATTACATAGTGATGCCTTGTTAATTCGTTCCAGAAGGCTTGTCGAGAACCAAGTAATTTTTTCCCCATAAGTAATAACGTAAATTGAGTTAATCCATTCCAGAACCTCAGAAAATTCCGCCTGTATAAGGCATTATATGCAATAATGGAGTTGTATTTCTACAGGTGCTCCTTGATTTATGATGGAGATGTGTTTCAACAAATCCATCATAAGTTACATGGATCATGAGGTTAGGAGTTTAATGAGTGTTTAGTGTATCTTAGCGGAGACGAGGCTGAAGTTGGCTTTTAAAAAAACACTTGCATTAAGCTACCGGTGGCCAAAAGCATTAACTCAAAGATTATTTTAGAATAAAGTGTTGAAAAATCCTATGTAATTTAGTGAGAAATGGATTGAAAGTGCAAAACACTTACTGTGTTCTGGATCATTCAATTCCTGTTTTGCTTTCTGTTTCCTTGTAGGATCTTTTATAAACTAACCCTTTTAGGACTCATGGAGACATATTTGTGATACGAATACAGTACTGTAGATGTGAAAATAAAGGAAAACATGATAAAGCAGCTGTTCTCTGAATCACGACTTAAGTTTCGGCTGAAACAAGTACCGAGCAAATGACGAGAACAGAGACACATTTTTCTAGTCAAGAGTTTCGAGGCAGTCGACAACCGATGTACCACTGTATATGCATCGAAAACAATCATTTGGGGGCCGGGAAGGGATTTCTATGTACTACCACAACATAGAAATCTCTCTTTCGTGAAAATTATCTGTAGAAGCATTTCACACATTAGTATGGAATCTATTTCAGCAGGAATAATCAGAATAACTTCAGGTTGTAAGCACGGCTGAAGTTATGGGATTCATCTCCAATATTTTGGCCTCCAGAGGTCCTGAGAAATAATGAGTTCTGAAAATCCTTTCTCATTTGAAACACTACTGCAGCCTTTGTGCAAATTGGATGTCGGGTTATTCATTTCCATTGGCATCTAGAATAGAATGGGTTCCCGTTTGAGCCTGGCTCCTCTTAAGGTTTCTTAATTATCCATCTCTGCTTTTTTTCTTTGCCATTGTCACCTCTGGTTGTATCGGAGGTCCAGACTTTTGTTACAGTGTTCAAATCGCTGTGTAAATGGACTTGAATTCTGTTGTTCCATTTCAGCGTTATCATTACCTTAAGTAGAGAGCTGTTTATTTTAACACAAGGAGAGAGTAAGCTCTTGCTGCGATGCTCTTTTGTCCTTTTTGATCCACACGCAACCAGGTTCTGTTCAAACAGAGACACAACTGATTCCCAGCAAACTGGCCTGCAGCTGTGAGCAACAAAAACAATACCATTTTATTCTCTCTGCAGATTCTCTGAGCGCTGTTCTGTCTTTTTAAATGAGCTCCATTGTTACTGCAAGGGCTAAACATGTTGAACTGATTATTTGCTGTCTCAAACGTGGACTCCTAAACAATCGTGGATTTATTCTGGAAGTACAACCATCCCTCAGAGGCACTGACGGTCCCAAACCGGCAGCCACCTTTAAATGATCAGCTAATCCTTTTAGACCAGGCCTCGTCTCTTGGTGTAGGAGAGAGATACAGATTAATGAGAGCGAAGCGGAGATAATTTGCTTATTGAATAATCACTGTAAACAGATTTGGTGCAAAAATGAGTGTCTTCTGCTGCCTGCATGGTCTCATAAGCTGAGCTTTTTGTTTAGGCTGGGATTCTACACGGAGTTCTGCATTTATTTGATGATTCTAACTCGTAGATGTACTCACAATAATACAGTAATACACACACATTTATGGAGTTAGAAACTGTCTTTATGCGACAGCACATTTTTTTGGTGCATTTATGATGCATGCATTTATTTCTGAATAGCACAGGGAACTGGTAGTGTGCAGAAACTGTGAGAAACGAGTGCGTTAAACTCTGGCTGCATTGCAACAACACAGGTTTTTTCCCCTCCTCTTATTTCCCTTGTGCGTTGCGTTGCAAAGACGCGCTACTTCTCGGTGAAAACAAAAATCTGTTTGCACATTGTGGCCAAAAACAGCTGGTCAAATCTCAAAAGGTTTGACTTTTGGTATTTGGTATTTGAACTGCCATGAATATTATTTATGTCATACATTGATGTTTTGTTTATTTTTTTATTTAGTTTATTTTCATGAATATGGATTTACTTTTCACTAACTACATGCAGAAGGAGGAACTGCACTAGTCTGTGTTGTGTGCTGACACTTTTAGGTACCCGAGATCCGGTCATTTGACCGCTGTGACTTCCTAATAGCAGCCATAGACATGTATACCTAGATGCCACATTGGTTGCTTCAGCTCATCGCTGAGATACGTCACCCTGTCTGCCATGTTGGTCCAGGCAAGACTGGCTTGTAAGCAAATACAAGTGAATGGAGGAGTTCTTTTTTTCCTCCTAGTTATAAAGCACAATAACCAAATTATTTCTCAATTGATTTTAATGTTTTCATATTGAAGGCTTCTGGTCTATGTTCAGTACAGATAGAGTTTAGACTCCAGTTATCTCAGTAGAGAGAAGTGTGTATCAGCGTTAGGCAAGTTAATGTAGTGGAAAAGTCTAAGCAGGAAAGTCGTTGGTGGCACTTCGTCCCCAGATAACCGGAAGAAGGTGAGGGTTACTGCCCTCTGGTGGCCCGGGTATGATGGGGCTGGAGCTGATGATGGAAACAACTTGAATGAAGCTGAAGCGGATGAACATCACGTGTGGGGCTGGAACTGGTACAGGCACACAGCTCGGAGAGAAAACAGAAAATGTAATTAGTTATTGATTAAGAGCACAGTGTCTATTAACAATCACTGATGCCATGTGTAGCATGAGACCCCGGCAGCATTAGCTATAGCAGCATAGCTAGAAAGAGGAGAACTGGTAGGAAACACAGCCAAGAGGGATCACATGAGACCTCAGCTTATACTATGTACTATTGCTAATCTGTTGCAGTTATATTATATTATAATAAACTGGACTGAGGCATGTTTTTTCCCCAACACAATCTGACTGTATGCACCTATACATTCATACAGAACACTATTTCTATAGGTCCACAGTACAGTGCAGGCTCAGTGGTTTACTGTGAATTACTTACATTTTGAACGCTACCCCTCAGTCGCTCAGATCAGCTGTAAACCTCTCTGATTGAGGGCGTCTGATACATTCTGGAGCTGTGATATCTGAGTAAATTCAGAACTGCAGTTTGGCTTTGTCGTTCTGATTGTCTTGCTAGGCCATTAGGAGCTGTGTCCAGGTACAGTCCTGCCTCAGGCGCTAGCATTAGCATTCTCGCAGGCTGCTGCTGCGGTGGGCTCAGATAACGGCTGAAATATTCTACACGCTGCTCGTTTAGGTTTGCCTGCTGACTCGAGTCTTTGTTCCTCTGCATTGCCAGGCAGAACGCCAGCCTGGAGATAAGGTCGCCGCTCCTCTCTTGCTTCTTAATCTGGATTATGGCTGGTTCTGTCCCTCGTTCTCTCTTGTTTTTTTGGTGAGTTAGCCTTGGTCTTGGTCTCCACTTCCTTTCTCACCCTTGAACTTTGACAGCACCTCCAGCCCAGGTAAAGATGATGGAGTATGTGAATAATTCTGGCATTGCAACTCTAACAGTGTTTCAATTACAACACTAAACATGCTAATCAACTCTGCTATTGGCGAGTCTAGACTCTAAAATGAACACTGTGAGGTAACCAGGCTCGGGTGAAGCTGGATCATTTGTTAAATTCCTAAGTGTGTTAGTCTAGAACTGTGTATAAGTAATAATACAGGTATGTGCCATTTAAAGTCTGGTTACCTTCTGTGAAATGAGACATGGACCGCATGGTAGTTGAGATACTTTGCACGTAGTGTTTTAATTTAAACAATAATATTAACTAAAACACAATATGAAAACATTTAATACAGTACTGTATAGTACAGTGCAGTAATTATTTGCATATTTTATAAAATTGTAAACACAAAAAACAAATGAAAGGAGCATTGTTGGTTACTACCTTCAAGACTGCAATGCTCTTTTCTGTCAGCAGGTGTCACAAGAGTTCCCTCATACTAGCTTTCTGGCATTCAGACGTTCATTATATGTGCAGTGGTACCTCGGTTCTCGACCACCTCGGAACTCGTCGAATTCGACCCTCGACACATTTTGACTAAAAATGTGAAACGAGTCGAGCCACACGACTCGTTTCAATCCTAACTCGAGTCACGATTCACCAGTGATTCAGTGATGTAAATGCACAATAGCTCTCACTCAGTGAAGATCTGTACTGGTTATCATGTCTTTCTTGATTTTTACACCTACAGTACTATAGTCTTAGTGCAAATAAGTCTGTGGGTCCTAAAAAGGTTACTTTCTAAGTGAAAATTGAAAAGAAATGAGGCTGCATTTAGCTTAGCAGCTATGCTAGCGCCCTGAGTTCTCCAATAGAGTAAGTGTTTTGCTTTTACTTTTCACTTGCAATCCATTACTCACTAAATTACATGAGATTTTTCAGCACTTTATTATAAAATAAGCATTGTGTTAATGATTTTGGCCAACTGTAGGTTAATGTAAGTGTTAATGTGTAATGGCTCTGCTATGATACAGTACAGACTATATTAAACTCATCAGTTCATGATCCATTTATCTTATGATGGATTTGTTGAACATATCTCCATCATAAATCAGGGAGCTCCTGTACAATACAGCTCCATTAATGCTTATGTTTATACAGGGGGGATTTTCTGGGGGTCTGGAACCCATTCATTCAGTTTACATTATTCCTTATGGGAAACAAGCTTGGCACTCGCCATTTTCGGTTCTTGACAAGCCTTCTGGAACGTACAGAGGTACCACTGTATGTAAGACAAATTTGTATTTTCTAATATGATTCTAAGATGTCAGGCGTTAAAGTGAACAGACGCTGATCAGAAGCTCATACAGCTCATAGCCTTACAATCAAAGTACACTGATGTCATGTATAAAAGAATGTGAGAATGAAACCGGTTTCGTTGAACTGAAACAGCATAAAGAATTAGCAGTTGTGTTTACTTGACTGGATCTAACATTGCAATCTAAACTTAGAGCTTCATGAGCCAAACAATGGTGTCTCCCAGGACCCGTTTCTCTTCATGGACAAACGTCTAATGAAGAAACCCCATTACAGTGAGCAGGAGCTAATGCTCTCCATTCTCTCGAGCTCTTGTAAGACCTCCATGCAGGAATAATGGCAGGAAGCTGACCTGGCAGGCAGCGTACGGAAGCGCGTGTACAGATTATTTCTGAATGAAAGGTTTCCCCTGTTCAGCCATAGATTACATAGCATTACCTACCAAACTCCTTAACAGTACGATCATATGTGTACCTTGTGCTCGGGTATAAATAAGAATTGATTCAAAAACACGCTCATGACAGCTGTCTGAGGGTCCTTCTTAGTTTCACCAGGCTTAAAAATGAGACTAATGTGTATTTCTCTAATTTGCAAAGGTGTGTAGGAGGGAGATGGTGCTGAGGGTGCAAGATCCTACAGTGACTTTATGTACTGGACAAAATAATGCTGATGTGCATATTCTTACATTATTCAAGTATTGTTTACATTTACACTATTGTTTTATATTCTCCATTTTCTCTAATATTAGTCTACATGTTAGATTTTATGTTCTCTCTGTTAATATTTATTTTGCTTCTGTTATAGCCTACTGTGTTTAGCTACTGTGGTAGCCTAGCGGTTAAGGTACTGGACTATGGACCAAAAGGTCCAGGGTTCAAATCCCACCTCTGCCAAGCTGCCACTCTTGGGTCCTTGAGCAAGACCCACAATTGCTTGGATTGTAAGACTGTATCAAATTGTAAGTCGCTCTGGATGTTATTTAAAGTAGTACTATAACCTTATTAGTTAGATAACTTGGTTTAATTCCTGCATATATCATCTAACTGCCCAAGGAGAATCGGTCCCTTTTTGAGTCTTGGTCCTCCTAAGGTTTTCCGCTATCACCCTAGGCTTGCTCAATTTGGAATAGGGCTTAGATAATAGAAGATCATCTAAAATTTAAAGCGCTATAGAACTAAATCTGACTTTGATAATGCCCAGCGTTGTTTTTCTGTCATTTTATCCAAAGTAGCCATGGTTTTTTTATATAAACACTACTTTCATTTCCTGTATAGCAGAAGTAAGCAGTGGAAAAGTTGTGCCAGCAAACACGTTTTGGGACTGAAAACGATTAACAGATATTAGTCTCAGGAACCTTGACGTCAGAGCAACACCAAAACTGTTTTGACCTGTAGGCTATTTAACACTGTATAAGCGCACCTCGGGGCGGCTCTGATGACTGTGGGTAGAGCCAGAGGGCCTGGGTTCAAGTCCCGGTTGGGGATCGCAACGTGGTGGTCGAGTGGTGTGTTTAGCGCAAAACCCCATCCACTCGGGGTGACTCTCAATACGACACCTTCATAAGTTTTTTATCCTAGGTAATAATGGGTAATTAATCAGCTTTCTGACCTGACCTACTAAAACAAAGCCCATAAAGACTTGATTTGATGGAGGTTAGGGTTGGGCGATATGGTATAAATATTATATCACGATAATTAAAGACATTTTCACGATACGCGATATTTATCACGATACATGCGATCACAGACAAAATGCATCAGTAGCAACAGATTCATAAAAACTGCTATTCAAATATTGTCCTGTACTAGGTAAGTCATTTATTCAAAAGGTGCTGCACTTCATCCAATTAAACAGGTATAATTACACTCTTCATAATGAAACTTGGGCATCTTGGAGAATTGACGATATCCTCTGTGTTCAAAAAAGCATATCGTGTATCACGGTAACAGTATCACAATACGAAAAAATATCATATTGCCCAACCCTGATGGAGATCTTGGCTAGCTTGCACAGAACCCTAGTCATACCTCCATCACACACCTTTGAAATGAATTGGAACGGCAACTATGAGATGTTGTAGTCCAATATCGGCACCTGACCTCATAGTTCTGTTGCAAAATGAGGCAAAAGGGGCATTCCGGCTTCCTTTCAGACGTGTGATCTCAAGCTTGGTGTGAGTACAGATGAAAACCAGGCTTTGATTTATGACTGTCACAAGATGAATAGCCTTGTGCATGGGCATGGACACTCACACGTTTGTCTCGCTGTCCTTGTGAGGTCTTTCCATTAACATAATGATTACGCATGTCCTGTTCTCAGTGAGAATCCTAATTTCTTTTAATTGCAGGGAATACAATTCTCATTGTTTAATTGTTCGTACAAGAAAATACATTTTGAATTCTTTAGAATTTAGAATGTTCTCCTGTCATTTAAAGAACTTTTTATTTATGCTACAGTTATTTAAGCTACAGTAAGATATGATGCTTTTATTGTCGTTGTACAATTACACAATGCAATTAGGATTGCTGTTACAGAACAGTGCAAATCCAGACCGAAACAGAATTAGACGGGGACACAGATTTTTCACTTCAAGATCTGATAGAATAAAAAGAAGTATTGAATATAAGAAATACTGTACAGAGCTATTACACTGATACAATAGGGACTTCTGTTTACAAATGTAAACCTAATGTTTCTTAGGTTCTTTTAATTGCAAGGGACTAAAGTTTTATTTGTTAAAAAGTAGGAAAATGTGCATTGTTTTCATTGTTTACAATACAGAAATAAAAACCTAACCTTAGCCTCAGTAATCTAAAGCAAATCTTTTGGCTCTTTTTGCTTTTTTTTGTAAAAACGCAATTAAAAAAGAACAGCTCTGACAAGTAAAAATTGCCAGGTTTTTCTACCAAATGTCCTCACAATGGTCCCCAAGCTTAGGAAGACAAGACACACACACAAACACACACACACCCCACACACACACAGCACATGTTTCTCATTTCTTTGGCCTTCTGCATTTGAATGCGGGTGAGTCAGTGTGCAGTACACAGCTGTTACCTGAGCTCACCTTCATCAGTCCGTTGATTTGTTAGTCATATTTACTGCGTTTGCCAGATGTCCTTATCCAGAGTGAAATCCTTTGTGTTGTCCTTAATAGACCCATTCTCATGCGAAAAACATGGCCTACAGCTAAAGCCTACCATTTAGCGCAAACTGTCTTGGCACTGCAGCAGGTTCTGTTCAGTTGTACAGGTTACAATACAATACAGTCAGCTGAGGCTTTACACACACCACAGCTGTGTGGGGCGGTTTTAGGCTTGTGAATCCCTCCTTCAGACGATACGATGCAAATCTCAATACACACCTTAAATCCAGAAATGATACAGTAAATCAGGTAACCAGTGTTCATTTTGTTGACGTGTGATTTTCTTCTAACGAAACCAAGACGATGACTAAACTAAAATGATTGAAAAACGACAATAGCTATGACGAAATGAATTGACACTTTTTGTACATTTTGGTCTAAACACTAGGACTAAAACTAAATCAACATTTTCTGTAAAAATGAACACTGCTGGTACCGATCTGATACTGAGCTGATTCAATTCAGTGAGGCTGAATTCTCCATGATGTGTAGCCAGCAAACAGTCCTCTGGATGTTCACCGACCTCTCTGTTTGACTACATTTGTATCATTCGCTGAGGCACATTTCTAGACCTAAAAGGACGTTCTAGGACTAATGGAACGTCCCCAAACGTCCATTCTTGGGATGTTCGGTAACGTTCCCTCAAATAAAGTTAGTTTTGTTACTTTTTTGAGACGTCCAATATGGTCCCCCCTGATGGTTATTGATCACTATGACATGGCATCCAGGCTGACTTTATTATCAGCGTTGCCAGTTTTTCACATTAATGTGCAAGAGGAAGCAACCAGTGTTGATATCCTATTAAACGTTTAAAGGAATATATGCCATATATATTTTACTGAATTACACATTGGGGAAAAAACAGAACATAAAATATTGTATTAAAGAGGTATATTTACTCTTTCCCCCCAATAAACTCAAAAAAAGAAAATGGAAATTGTGGCATTTAAGTGTTTAACAGGGAAGTAGATCTCTGGACTCACGTTCTTAGGGATGTGATGGGACTAAAGAAAAGGACAAGCAAGAACCTACCATGTTTTGCGTAACATAAGGACTTTCCTATTCGTCCATATAAGGGCATTTTTTGTATGTCCTGACGAGTCTAACGATATGCCATTCTGTCCTTTGGGCATAATTGGGGTGCCTCCCTCTGCTGCTCTGCATACTGCCCGGTTACTCAAGCTGCTTCCGTCATCAGCTCCAGCCCCATCATACCCGGGCCACTTAATGCCCATGTGCATATTTCACATTTTATTTGAACTATGACTCCATGACTTTAGTTTCATTCTTAGATTCATCATCTACGCCGCCCAAGGAGGTTGGGTCCCTTTTTGAGTCTTGGTCCTCCCAAGGTTTCTTCCTCATAACACTTAGGGAGTTTTTCCTTGCCACTGTCGCCCTAGGCTTGCTCAGTTTGGGATTGGACGTAGATATTAGGAGATAATCTAAACTTGTAAAGTTGCTTTGAGACAATGCTCCATTGTAAAAAGCGCTATATAAATAGATCTGACTAGACTAGGATACAGTTGGCGTTGGGTCGCATCAGGTGGCATTTAAACTTTTTTGTATATCTTTTTAATATACTGTTTAATGTGAAGTGTACTATTAGGAGCTATTAGACAATAAAAGCGTTGGATTGCTAGTGTTAGCTTGCTAATGCATGTTTATGGTGTCGGCTGCTGCTATATAGCATATATAATTAAAGTACAGAAAATAGATGGATTAGTGTTTAATCACCACAAGTCACAAAACTGAATGTTAACAAATAAGCGTATTTGTTTATTTCTTTAGGTTAATTCACTCCAGTAATCCATAGAGATCAGGTTTGAAACACCAGACTAAGCCCACAATTCACAGTTCAGGTGTCCTGTCATATTTACTTCTAAATAAAACATGTTCACAGCCCATCACTGTTCATTTTATACCTCTTTTTACGCTACAATCTGCTGAATTAATTCATTTAAATTGCTTTAGCAGTAAACGTTTACCTATAAACAACTTAAAACATGAGACGTTTAAAGGACGTTCCATAAACCTCCCATCATAGTGCTCTAGATGTTTCCTGGTAGTCCTACAAACGTCCCAATAACGTTGAGAGACATTTAAAGGACTTTCCTTAAACGTCCCCTCAAAGTCCTCTGAAGGTTTCCTGGTGGTCCTATGAACATCCCATAATAACGTCCCCTGTAACATTTTTGCAACCCTACAAAACAACATCCAGAAAGCGTTTGCGATGTTTAATTCAGTGAGGAACAATGCAACCTGCTACACTTCTCTCCACAGATCTCCTCTCAAAGTATTCCAACATGCTGTGATTGTGATATAAAACTCTGAACATCACGTCCACCATCATGTTGAGGCTCTGCACATTGCTGTCGGCTCAGCATTGTGTATCTAGGTGTAGATATAAGGTGTCCGAATTAATCACCATCTGCAGCGCCAAATATAAAGTAACATAGCTTCAGTTATTGTCTACTAGAATTCATCGATAAGGAGCTCTGGAAGAAATGGCTAATGCTAACTTTAGCTGTCTTTGTCTGTCGCGCACACACTCACACCAGGGAATCAGGTTGTTGTGTGACTCGATCTGTGACTGCATATCAATAGTTGCTTATGATTGCTTAGATTGAAAGACATCAAATGCAAGTCGACGTCAGATTGATTTCCTATAGCCCTTTTTACAACGGAGCATCGTCTCGAAGCAGCTTTTGAATCTTCTGTTATCTTCTAATCTAAGCCCAATCCCAAACTGAGCAAGCCTAGGGCGACAGCGGAAAGGAAAAACTCTCGAACCGTGACGAGGACAAAACATTGGGAAGAACACTGCTGGCCAATCAGCTGCTTACACTGTATCACTAAGCAGATTTCATATTGGCTGAGTGAAGTTAGATTGATTGTGAGTTACTCTGGGTAAGAGCGTCTGCTAAACAGATTGGCTCAGTTTCAAGCTCAGAGGGTTCTGCATTCCAGTTCTGTGCCAAGCTGCCGCTGTTGGGACTTTAACCCAGACAGTTAAGTAACCCTTTGGAACAATACACAACTTCTCTAAGGTTAAGTTATGAAGGCAGAAGACAGAAGGATGTTACTCCACCCAAGGAGGACGGGTCCCTTTTTAACGTTTAGGGAGTTTTTCCTTACCACTGTCGCCCTAGGCTTGCTCAATTTGGGATTGGCCTTAGATATTAGAAGATCATCTAAAATTGGAAAGCTGCTCTGAGACCATGCTCCATTGTAAAAAGCGCTATAGAAATAAATCTGACTTCACTCATGTCTGGGCTACTCTGGTGGCTTAGCAGTTTAAGGTCCTGGACATTGGACCACAAGGTCCAAACTGCC